>CAKAOH010023967.1:69988-82036 GCA_916701665.1 Sebastiscus tertius
ATCAGAGACTCCAGCTCAAAGTCCACCTGAGACGGAGGAACAGCGACATGGAGACAGATGAGACGTGAAAGATGCAGTAAAGTCTTTCTTATTTTTACAAATTTCAATTTGTAATTGTGCTACCAAAGACTGATTTTATTTGTATTTTTCAGACATAACTTATTAATTGACAAGCTAAGACTCATCCTGGAGGGCTTGAAAGGACAAGGCTGTTTATATTATATTATTATAATATTATTATTATTATTACCATATCCCATGAGAAGACAAAAATCAAATCAAATCAATGTGTTAGTCTCTATAGTCCCTTTTTACAGCAACCATCTTAACATGTCATTGCATGCAGGTGTACTTAATAAGATGAATTATGGCCCTGTTCCATTTAGGTATGCCAGGACCCTGGTATTGTACATGCTGGCTTACTGGAATGGCTGTGTCACTAAATAGAATGGGACCATGGTACATTTCTTTCAATTACACCTGTGTTTGCACTGTTATACCATATCAAAATGGCTGCTAGAGCCTATACTTTCCATCTATGCGTGGCTCTCAGCACCTAACCAATTCAATTCCTAATTCAGAGTTCAGAGTTTCTTTTTTTGTTTTAAATAAAAAGCTCAGTAATTTCCAAAAACAACTGCTCACTGTAGTTTTTAGCACTCAAACAGAAGTAAATACTGTATTTGCTAGGGACTATTTTCAACCAGAGGAATGATACACATTTGGCGCCCTAGAGCAGGGGTCATCAACTACATACAGTATGTCTAAGGGACAATGGATATGTACAGTATATGTATTATTAGCCTATATCAGATCAGTGTGAACAGACTCTAAAGGACATGGGAAATCTAATGATAACTAGATACTTAACTAGAAAGAGTCTCAGGAGGCAGTTCACCGAGGAGTGATGGTTGAAATGAATGCATTCTGATTGGCAAGAAATATTAATCATCTTTAACTGGTTTAGACATTATTATGAAATGTCCTGATTGGTGGAAAAGCCTGTTGAATTGTTTGTCAGGTAAGGTAAGGTAAGGTAAGGTCACTCCCAGAGAGCCTGAAGCAGAAAGTTGACATTGAAAACTGCAGCTGTATGCATTGATCTTGCCAACTCTGTGTAATAATAGGCTGACTGGTGGATTTAAAATGTCTTTTTTACCCCTTGAATAGAACGCACATATTTGGGGTTGATATATCATTCCTAATAAAATTATTTCCATCTATTGTTTTGGGGGTTGTTTCAATATACAAAGAAGAAAATGCTAGATATCCTAAATACCGGAAAGCATTTTTTTCCTCCTCACATTTTCCAAATTCCTTAATAAGCCGTATGTGGCCTGCGGGCTGCCAGTTGATGGTCACTACTCCGGAGAGTATTTCCGGCCACAGAAAAAAAACACAAAGTTGTACCCCAATACAACTATGTGGCTCGCTGATGTGGTTTTAATGAGGTCTCGGAATAAGCTACATAACTCTTTGGCTACGCAGGCAATACTTCTTCGTAGCATGTAGAAATTGTTGGTTTGGTCTTTTTATGGGATTTGTTGACAATAAAGCGCTTTTAAATAGGCATCACTTTGTTTTAAACAGTCAACTTTAAACAGTTGCGAACCTTTGAATTAAGGGATCAAATATATTCTGTTCTTCCTGGGTAATTTTCAGTAGATAAACCCTCTCTGGATATAAATTGTTAATTGGAAACCAGGTGGAAATGAGGCATCAAATCCTAACTGGACACTTAGTGTCTTCTCTCCTAGAGGTGCCTGCTTAGAGTGATCAAGCTTAAGTTTCATTTCCAAATGTTCCTCAATTCGTTATACGGATTTCTTACTCACAAGCTCTAATATTAGAATATTTACAATGCATTGATTGAACCAAAAGTGCTATTTCTCTTGTAAATTTGAAGTGATCTCACAGTGAATGTGAGGCAGATTCTGGTTGGTTCAGTTGTCTGTGAGTCTTACCCTGGTTGCAGGGCTGTGGGGAACAGCCACCTTCTTGATGACAGTCAGGTATCCTGGAGCAGAAGCTGCCACTTTGTAGTTTCCTGGAGCCAGGAGGCGCCAGTAGTCTCCATCTTTGGCTGCAAAACACAGATTTTCTCATTAACACATGTATGTAAGCAACAGCTGGATGAGCAGGTGCAAAGACATATCAGCGGCTGAAAAACTGGTGCAGTACCAGTTTTGTCCACCAGATGACATTACAACATCTTACTATTACATTTCTCACATCACACCTCATGTCAAACGGTGTCAGGATTGTGTGTATTAGCACTGGATGCTGATACCTGTGGTGAGGTCGTGGTCAATGCCCTCCACAGAGATGGTGGCGTTGGAAATGGGGTTTCCCTGGAGGTCGCGTACAAAGCCTTTTACACCACGGTGGACCTACAAACACACACACACACACACAAAGATGCATAATTAAGGCTCGTTTCAAGGAAAGAGGGGGGAAACGTCTCGTTGGGGTTGGGTGTAAATGGCATGGTGCTATTTGGAGGCGACTAGAAATGATACAAGGACATTTTGGATGCTTTACGTGACTGTAAAAAATCATGGATCATGGGTATAAAATGCACAAACAGAAAAACGACAACATTGACAACAACCAATGTTATGTTTGCAAAGGTGGAAGTAATGTTGTCATACGACAATAAAACCTCTAAGGTTAGAGTGGATGGTTGTGACTTTGACATTGCCAGAGGTTTATGTCCCATCACCTACCAACAGTCAACACTGGTTTCTTTTTACCATAAAGGCAATCTTTTCCCAACCTCAACCAACTTTCAGTAAGCTAAACGTAAACATACCTCGACTTTAAATGTGTCAAATCATAAATTGCATCTGAAACCATTAACATTTTCTTCCCTTGAGGTAGAGCATCTTGATTTGACTTTTGAGTCATCGTTTTTTCGCATGGTAATTTAGAGTAACCTCATAGGGATTCATTAAAACCATATTCAGCTAGACAACTAGACACACATAGGATACTGTATATATTCATAGTCCTGGTGGTGCTGCCTACCTGCTCGATGTAGTTGACCAGTGAGTCGCGATTTTGGTCCCAGTAGGTCTTGAGTGTGTCCTCATTGGGGAACTTGTCACAGCTGAGCTCCAGAGTGATCTCAAAACAGTTGCTGCTGAGGTAGTTGAAATCCTGCATTCCTGTAAAAAACAGGGAGAAAGAGAGTGATACTGACATTAATGAGAGAAAGTGGCAGGAAGTAGAGATGTTGAAATGTGGCAGCAGCGTGCAGACTAAGTGTGATGACATTTTGCACTTTTTCTTGATCTTTGAGTTAAAGGTTCAGTGTGTAGGATTTGTTGACATCTAGTGGTGTGGTTGCAGATTGCAACCAGCTGAGTACCGCTCCGCTCACTCCTCCCTTATCAAGACTGCGATAACGTGAGCCGCCGAGTGAAAAACCAAAGTGTTCACTTCACTCAGAGGCCATCCTTACCATAATAACACAACTTTAGGAGCAACAGAAGTCAGACGGCGGCTGGCAGTACCAAGGTTTTGCACTCTGAACCTCATGTTACTGCAGTTTCACCAGCGTGTCAGAGAAAATATTATATATTATATTTTACTGTAAATATTAATATATTTTAAAAAATAACAAATGTTTAGATATTGTAGTTATTTAACTATTACAGTTATTTTTAAACTGTACAATATCCACTTAAATGCATATTGCATTTCTTTAATAACATACTGGATCCTGGATCAAAAATCTTTATGTGTTCATGTAAAAAAAAAAAATTAAAAAAAAAAATGAATGTCATCTTCTATACATATATTTTGCGGGGCATTTTCTGCCCTTATTAGTACCCTTATTGAGTACAGTAGTTAACAGGAAATGAAGGACAGGGATGACAGACAGACTCAAACAGAGGACGCTGTGATTGCACGGTCAGGGTCTTAAACCCACTAGAGCACCCCACATTGTCCCATATATCACATATACAGTAACTCTCAAATATTAATATTAGTATCAGCCTCAACCGTATCTAGCCTAGTTTTAACATTTAAGCCCAGGCGTTTCTTTACCTGCAAAATACCAAACCACATATATTAATGTGTCTTACCTCCGGGCACGCTGTACCAGGCCCCTCCGTTAGTGATGCCATCCTTGAAGCTGGAGTCGTCGTCGTTCTTACGGCAGGGGGGTCGGTTAGGGTCGGACATGACTGGGTTGTACATGGAGTAGGCCCTCGCCAGAGACTTGAACATCACATCATCTGGACTGGAACTGTACTCATGAGTAGAGCCTTAGAGGAGGAACGAGAAGGGAAGGGATGTTAAGACAGCAGCTGTGATAAAGTATTAATTAATGAATGACCTGCTGCATCTGCAACACATAAAAATTGTGCCCACGCAAACACATTTTGTTGACGTTTAGTAATAATGCACAGGAAGCAGTGGGAGAAAACATTTTCCATCTGATTTAAATTAGTTACGGCATTCTGAAGAAAAACTATTAAAATGTTTGTTGTTTCATTAACATTCTCATACAGAGCAAGGGAACGTTTTATATATACTTTAACAACCCAAACAGAAGAAAATCAAGGGTGTGTTTGAGATTGTGTGTGAGTTTATGTACCAGTGCGGGTCTCATCATATGGGTAGTTGGCCACCACGTCTCCTCCATGCAGGTTGGCTGAGAGGACGAAGGGGATATCCATGATCCAGTGGATCACTGCCTTTGTCTCTGGAGCCAGCTGCAGAGGCAAAAACACACAAAACAGTACTTAAAATACATAGTGCACCTGTAAGCAAGTCAAAGAGGCAATATTACCACGCCCAAACTAAACGCCAGATGCCTTATAAAGCTATAAAAGGTAAGTCTAGTGATACTCTATATTTTTCTCATTGATCCTACTGATAAGTAAAGCCTGATATAGTTTATTCCTCTGTTCCATAGAGAGCTCCATCGTTGCAAAAAACTATTAAAACACATCCCACTGTAGCACTGGGTGTCATGTCCCTTCATTATGATGAACATGGGCTCTGTAGTTTGTTTTAAACCTGCAATAACTGATTCTATTTGGCCACTTGGGGGCAGCAGAAACAGGACATATCCAGCATATTGCTTATTTACAGATACAGCAGATACAGCAGCATTAACATTCAATTTGCGTTGTGTTTCTGTCCAACTGGCGGATGTTAATCCAATATTCGCTCACTTTTAGCTCCACTTTTGATCTCTACCAACTCCTGAGGGAAATATCTGTGTTACATCCATTGCATCCAGGTCCCGTGTCTAAGCTGTGTTTTTCTTGTTTCCAGTTTTCAGTTATTTCCTGTTTTATTTTGGTATACTCACCTTTGTCTCTCGTTTCAGATGCATTCAGATGCAATTTCAAACGCAACCACTGATTATAACCGTTTTAAATCAATCTCACATACACCATTCTGCTGCAATAAATACTCATCAGAGAACTGAATGTTTTTAGTTTTTTAGTCCTCTTTGAGTAACGTCTGTTACAGAGGCCAGATGTTTTAGTTGTTGTTTTAAAATCAATAAATTATACTTCATATATTTGTGACACGTTTATGAAGATTTTAGTGTTGCCAGAGTGGGCTGGTTTCCGCCCAATTGAACTACTTTTGGTTAAGTTGGGCTGGTTAAAATAGCGTTGGGCTGGTAGATGGAAGTTGGGCTGCTTTTGTCAACATCTGGCGGGGTTTTGAACATATTGTGAAAACTATACAATTTGTGTATTTGATTGTCTGACTGCACTCTTTGTGGGTTGTGATAGTATATTTACCGAACATTTTATCTCTGGTTATTTGATGCAGTTATGAAGCTTTGTTTGCTTATGATGTGTTTTCTATTGCACATGTAATGGTTTGGGTTTCAGGTAAGGTTATAATTTGGACTGGTTTTTATTGAATTGGGTGGGTTTTAAGTTGTGATTTGGCTGGAAACTGTCAATCTGATTTGGCAACTCTGAACAATTTACATGGTCAGTAGGAACTAATGGGTTTAGGGTGTGGTTTAGAGTGCCACTGACAGGGCAGACTAATCGGAAAGTATTGAGTGAGGCGTTGTTGTTTTGGTCTTTTCATGTGATTTACTGATAATATGAAACAACACCAACCTCGTCCTTTAATCACTTATGCTGTCTTGGTTTGCGTACCTTGGTGTTCTCATCCACGGCCTTCTTCATGTTCTGCAGCAGGTGGTTGTTGGCTCCACCCTCTCGCTCGTTGATGTAGATGATGCGGTCCAGATCGGGGAAGTTACGGTTCAGATCCACCCCCTGCGCATTACTGCGACCCACAAACCAGTCCTTGATCTCTCCAGGCTGAGCAGGAAACAGGAGAGGATGTTCAGACATACTGTGTATACTGTAATTCAGGGAAGGGAAGCGAGACAGTGTCTGGAGCTTTAATAATTACTATTCCTGCTGTGTATGTGTGATTTAAAGCCAAGAGTTGTGGTTACTAAGTCGATGTTTGCCGTCTTGTAAACTTAATCCGTCTGGTGCTAAATCCTCGGATCAGGTTTGTGTACACGCAGCAGGGTGTTTTTGTCGTGCTGTGTCATCACCTGTGAAGCGGCCTTCTCGAAGCCGTCTGGGTTCATGGAGGGCATGAAGTGGATGCGCGTGTTGTGGATGAGGTCGATGATTGTCTCGTTGCCTTGCTGGTACTGGTTGCACAGGTACTGAGCCAGGTTGATGAGCAGCTCTCTGCCCACGGCCTCGTTGCCGTGCATGTTGGCGATGTACTTAAACTCAGGCTCACCTGCAGGGAAGAGAAAGACTCTTGTTGTGTTACTGCGACACAGACGGACATTTTGTATTTTACCTTCATCTGTACAGCGTCTTCACGGCTCAGAGCGAGAGGCTGAACTGAAAACCAATCACACTTCACACAACTGGGCCACGTAATCACAAAGAGGAATATCACAATAACGTCACCATCTTTGTAAGAAGAAGCCATTTTAGTCAGTAATCATGGAAACAAACATTTATCTCTTTTGAACCACAAGAAGGTCACTGATGAAGCATTTGTTAGGGAGGTTACCCTGGACACACACACACACACACACACACACACACACACCATTAGACTCCAGCAGTGACAAACACACTGACTCATCAGCTGAAAGGTTAAACACAATTGGATGTTGCAGTCCAGAACTCCATTTGGACAATAATGGCCGAGAGACAGTGGCTTATTGAGTGACGCTGTCACATTTTGTTCTGCCTGAATCCTGCTGGAGTGACAGGTCTGGGGTCAGATCCGACTACATCACAGAGAGTTTGACTCCAGAAGATTATGTTACGAAATAGGGGAAATTAGGAACAAATAAACCTCATGCTGTCTGGAGTTTGTAATCCGAGAGCCACCCTTCATGCTGTCACTGCCCCAAAAAAAAAGCACTTATGAAATTTATGTTTTCACATGGGAAATTTAATATTTCAGTACTAAAACAGCATTTAAAATTCATATAGGCACAATGGTTTTCAGACATTTGACATGTGAAAAGTGAATTAGAAAAGCTGTTTCACATTTGATTCACATGTGAAAGCCTATATGGCTTATCCTCAGGTAAAATGTGTTTGTTTTATTAACCAGGACTGCAACAAACAATTATTTTCATTATTGATTAATCTGAAGATTATTTTTGCGATAAATCTGTTAGTCTAAAAATGTCAGAAAATGCACTAAGATGACATCTTCAATGGCCAACCAATTTATTCCCTATAAGCCTCACTATGCAATTCTGTCTGCCACCGCGTACGACTAATGGATCGTATAGAGAACTACATACAGCGTTGGAGGCAGCTCCCGTTCATTTCTATGAAAGTTGCTCGGTGACGCATGAAGCCAAAACGGCCCGACTGCCCAGTGATGAAGTACCCGAATCTTCCGCATCCATTGTGCTCCTTGAGCAGGTGCTGTAGCGTTTCCTTTAACCCCGCCTCCCAGCCCTCGGTCTGGGGCTCATTCAGATGAACGGAGGAAGGGAAATAACTCTGGATTCAGCTATTAGTGCATTTTACAACTTTTAAGACTTAATGATTTAAATAAGGGTTATTCAAGTGTTCATACTGGGAAGTTGATCTACCTCAAAAAAATGTATCCACTGACTTACAGACGTCTCTTTCTCAATGTAAATCTATTGAAAAAGTCTTTTTGGGCCCAATGGCATCACATGACAGACTGTGACGACCCCTCCTATCCACTAGGTGTCCTGTGTCTTTTTGCTGGTTCTCCTTTGTTTTGCAGGAGAGAGGGTCGTCAGGCTGACAGAAGTTGTAGTACCAGCGTTTGTCCACAATGAAAATTTGCTTCACAGCCCGGCGTTCTTCCTGGGGACTTGGTACGATCTCCCAGGGGGAAAAAGGCTTGATTTAGGAAATGCGTCCACCATTGCACAACCAAAACAAGAAGAGGACAGCGCTATTTTCACCGGTAGCTATCCAATGTCAATCCAAGGTCTTTACGGTTACTATCTCCAGCAGCGGAAAAGCCGGACGATGGAACATCAGAAGCACTGTAGAAAACAAAATGCAGTGTGTTGCTAGGCTCTGAGGAAAACGGAAAGCGACCTGGTTGTCTTTGTAACTGTAATACCACTTGGAAACACTAGGGAGGGAAAAGTTGTCTTTAGCCACTATGTTGATCTTTGCCTGGTGAGACTTTGACAGCCAGCTAACACTTAACTGAATCCAGTTACTAAATGCTGTAATCACCAGTATCATTAAATTTGTTGTCCAATACTGTTTTCACAGTTGCACAACTGTTTCCAGTAAAAACATCAAGGGGCCTCAACTTTTATGTGCTGTTATGTCTGTTCAGCTCGCTGCGTAGCTTTGCACCTACATGTATAGTGAAAGCAGATGAGATATAAAACAGACCACATTTGAGAAGCTGGAGCTTTCTTTTCTTGATAAATGACTTAAACAATTCAATGAATATCAGAATTGTTGTCGATTAACCAACTTATCATTTCCCTTATGCTGATGATTTCTGAACGTGTTTGATTACAACTGCGTTTCCTAGTTTAACTGATGTTTGTTTACCATGTCAGTGTACGGCCTTGAAAACTGGTTTTAAATCTGAGAGCTATTTATGTCAGCATGCTGTGTTTTAATGACCACGGCTCTAACCATCTGTTTAATATACTAATAAGCTGTTCCTAGTCTTCTCTCAGTCTCTTCATGCAAGCAAATACAAACACATACACAATAGCAAGAGAGAAGTGCTACTAAGGAGCTATATAATGCCCTTTAACAAAATGACAAAGAGCATGACAAAGTATGAGCTACGGTGTACTGTGAACACACTCTTGATTAACTATAAACCAGGGATTAATGGCTTTCTGTGGCTGTACGAGAATAAAGGAACTTCTCCGATCGCTGAGGAATTAAAAAAAAAATGTCTTTTGTTCAGATCAGTTATGAAATGTAGCCCGAGAGCGGCAGATGGCGAGGGGTGTGTGAGTGTGTGTTTGAAGCCAAACTGCAGCAGGGGTCCAGTTTTTATTGAGGGCCTTTTTGTGTGTGTTTTTATTGTTTTTTTACTCTGATTTGGCCAATTATCCAGGATTCTTTTTCTCCTATTTCAACTTTTCACGTCATTAAATTTAATTTGTTGCCTATGTAAAAATAATCCTTTCAACATGCGAGTGTACATGTGTGTCAATATTTTTCACATTTGCATCTTTTTGATCCATTTCAGTGTATTTCTTTGAGTGTTTGATGTATCCCAGTGGCTACACACACACACACACACACACACACACACACACACACACACACACGCAAACACCGCCCAGCACACATCTGGTAGTCAGGTTATTTTTAAACACTCGAATCTGGTTCCTCTCGGAGTTGCTGCTAATGATTTCAAGACTACAATTAACTCTTTCTGTTCTGACATTGGTGAATGGTTTTACAGGCCTGACAGAGCTGTCAAACACATGCACTCACACGTTCATACACACACGCACACACTTTGAAGTCGGACTCTGCCAACATGAGTTACTATGATTCAAGCTATTACACAGATGCTCAGTATCTGGAGACCTTTCCGTCCTCTCAACACATGTAGGTAATGATGAATTTACAATGAGGAGGGTTAATGATATTTCACTGCATAAATCGCTTTGTATTAATATCACTAATTATAATTTTTGCAAACTCAAGCTTATGTAACAGCTCTTTTTACACACATTTTTGACCAGAGGGTGCACAAAGGCGACGAGCATGATGCGTCACTGCGTGGGTGGAAAACATCAAAATGTTGTTTCCCCTCTGGAGCCGAATGTGTCTTCTTCTATCTTTTTTCTCTAAATTCATTCCTTTTTCTTTTCTATCAAACTCTCTGTACCTCACTGAGCTTTTATTGTGTTGCAGGGAGCAATAGAACCACTTAGTTAGGTGTAGGAAAAAAGCATGGTTGGACTTACAATAAGTACGTAAACTAAGATACTAAAATACTACAATATGTACAGAAACAGCATAACATAAGTACGGAAAACACGTCACAAACGTCACTAGCGTAATGTAACTTTGCCTTGCCGACTGAGCTGAATTAGGTACAGGTACAGGACAACAGCAGCATACAAAGGGAGAAAAGGGGTAGTTCGCACACTAATTATTGCAAACTCCCAAAATTTTAAAGCGGGTCTATTATGTTTATTTTCAGTTGCATAGCCCACTCTGCTCTGATTGGTCAGCTGGGCTGGGCTTTGTAACTTTACAGACCTTTTACATTCACAAAAAAACAATATAACACACTAAAGGAAAGGGAAAAATCACAAAAGCATAATAGGTCCCCTTTAAGGATGCAGCATTACAATATTCAAGGATCTCCCTTCAGGCAAATACAGTATGTGAGCAAAAACGTGGGTGTTATTTTGCGTCATGTGTTCTCCAAATCGTAGGTGGAGGAGTAGTCATTTTTATTGCAACTTTCTATTAATCTATTCATTGTTTAGAAAATTGTGAAACACCACAATTGACACAGTTTTCCTAGAGATGAAGTCTTGTTTTGTCCAACCAACAGTCCAAAACCCAAATTATATTTAGTTTACAATAATATAAAACAGAAAAAAGGTGGTAAATCTTCACATTGCAGAAACTGGAGAATGATTTTTGTTTGACGTTTATTTAAATGTTCAATCAATTATCAAGTTAGTAATATGTTTTTCTCAATTAACTGATCAACTGAATTGCTTCCGCTCTAGTAGCCAATAGACTGGCCTACTTTTTGTTCATGTTTGTTTGTTTGAAGAAGAACTTGAAGGGGGAAGGTTGCATTTTTAAATTTCTGCAAGCTGGTTTTTATACATTTTACATGTGAAAACATATGAGAGATCATCTCAAATATCCCTATATCGGTGGAGATCTCCTGAATGTGTGTAAAAGTCTGAGCTCCCCATTTAAACTCCAGGTGATTTTATCTCTCCACAGGTCGATACGACACATCTGAGGCTGACTAAACCCACTGCATCATCTTACGCTTTGTCAGGAATTACCAAGAGTGTCTGGCAGGTGATCGATACGGTCTCCTGGGTGACCATGTTATAATGAGTGCAGCTGCAACGTCATTAGGGAAGCACCACATTAGAGAGCTCTCAGTCGTCGTGGCAACCCTGACACGGGCAGGTGCTTAGGGAGACAAATCAAGTCGGGGGCTGAGTAAACACACTCTCGTTCTGCGTCTGTCTGCCTGTCTCGTGTACACACATACACACACACACACACACTGAAATGCTGAAATGCTGGGTCATATAATAGCTGATACATGTTCATGGAGCCAAAGTCCCAAACCTCCTCCTACAGCTCGTCGCTTCTGTAACTCAATCAGATTTCTCTCAGTTTTCAATTTTACTTTCAACAACAAAATACACCGAACACCTGCTGCGTTGTCAACTAATTCGTATTTTCATTATCAATTCAGCTGCAGATTACTTTCTCGATTAATTTATTAATTGTTTGGTGTATAAAATATTTCACTGTAATGTCAGAAAATAGTGATGCCTTTAAATGTCAGTCCAAAACCCAGAGATATTTAGCTGAC
>CAKAOH010023968.1:0-39841 GCA_916701665.1 Sebastiscus tertius
TATATATTTATTATTGTAAATCAATTAACACAAAACAATGACAGATATTGATCCAGAAACCCTCACAGGTTCTGCATTTAGCATAAAACAATATGCTCCAATCATAACATGGCAAACTGCAGCCCAACAGGCAACAACAGCTGTCAGTGTGTCAGTGTGCTGACTTGACTATGACTTGCCCCAAACTGCATGTGATGATCATAAAGTGGGCATGTCTGTAAAGGGGAGACTCGTGGGTACCCAGAGAACCCATTTACATTCACTGATCTGGAGGTCAGAGGTCAAGGGACCCCTTTGAACATGGACATGACAGTTTGGAGCGTTATTTAACCTCCTTCAGGACCAGCTAGTCTGACCTGGTTTTTGTTTATTTTTTTCTGCCAAAATTAGGGGTATATCATCAGCATATTGGTGAATCAGAGGAATAAACAGACACACAAATACAGTATGAAGTACACATACTGTATAGTTAGTCTGACATGGTTGGTACCGATGGGTTCATCAGGTTTTATAGTTTCATATGATACCAGGATCTTCACTCTAGCTTTAAAAACTCTACAACCTAAAAAATCACAAGTTTCGTTAAAGAAATTAGTGCCGTTAAAACGATTTTGCGTTATCGCATTAACTTTGACAGCCTTAGTTTATAAAGTTTATGGTTAGCATTGCTGTCTTGTTTGAATCCAACTACAAAATACTTTGTATCACACAGTTTACAATGAACTTTCTCAAATTACAATCACAGTCAAGAGTTCATTAAATAGCTCAAACTACAGGTTTCTTCACTTTAGCTTTAAACCTGAGCCATTACAACCTAAAAATTACAAGTTTTGTTAAAGAAATTAGTGGCGTTAAAACTAATTTGTGTTAACACGTTATTATCACATTAACTTTGACAGCCCTGTGTTTTTATGTAACAAAAACATTCTGCTTCAATTCATATTTCTTGGCATTTAGCCTTTCAAAAACAACATTTTCACTGAGGTCAAACGACTGTTTGCTCTCCTGCTTCAGCCCCGCCTCATAAAAATTACATTCCCATACAATTAAACTGCATCATGAGTTACGTTTCGAGGGAAACGTATTTTGTCACAGATTCCGTTTGTTTTTGACGTATCACAAAAACATTTCTAATGATAGTCCATGGAAGTCCACGTACGGAGGACATCAGGGTGGTTATACGGGTCAAACAAACACAGGACTTTTCAACCAGGGACCCCTTTGAAAATGGACATGACAGTTTTTCTTCGCCAAAATTTAGCGTAAGTTTGGAGCGTTATTTAACCTCCTTCATGACAAGCTAGTCTGACCTGGTTGGTACCGATGGATTCATCAGGTTTTTAGTTTCATATGTATCGGACTTTTATTCTGCCTTTCTTTCAGACATTTTTCAGACTTTTGTTTTTACTTTTTTTGAGACAATTTCTGGAAATTTTTTGGACATTTATCAGAGATTTTTTAGACTTCTTTTGGACATTTTTTCTGACATTTTTCGCATTATTTTCCTGACATTGTCCTGCAATTTTTCTTCGTAACTTTGGAGCGTTATTTAACATCCTTCAAAACCAGCTAGTATGAAATGGTTGATACCGATGGATTCATCAGGTTTTTTTCGGATATTTTTGGACAATTTTTCTGACTTTTTATTTGATATTTTTCTGAAATGTTTTCCAACATTTTTCGAACTTTTTTAAAAGAAAATTTCAAACATTTTTCTGTTTTTTTCCTACTTTTTTTCGGACATTTTGTTGGACATTTTTCTGTAATTTTTTCGAACAATAACCAGCGTAAATTTGTTGAGTCACTTTGAGTGTTATTTAACCTCCTTCAGGACCAGCTAGACTGACATGGTTGGTACCGATGGATTTATCAGGTTTCATATGATACCAGGATCTTCACTTTAGCTTTAAAACTGAGCCGCTACAACCTAAAAATCACAAGTTGCGTTAATGTGCTATTATCCCGTTAACTTCGACAGCCCTAAAATCTTCAAAATACAGATAATATATATATTAAAAGGACTGAAATCATTTAAAAAAGCTCTTCATGTGCATTTTGAGTTTCTTCTCCAGTAGTTGTGAAGAGTTAACAGCTATTGTTGGTCTATTGTTGGCCTGTTGTATCTGTTCTCTCTCTCTCTTATATAAGTTCCTCTGAATCAGAAGCCATCTCAAAGCCCTATTTTAAGATGACCTTTCCAGAGCTGCCATACATCCCGTCTGCTGCTCTGGAGAAGCTGAGAGAAGCCAACAGGAAGTCCGGAGGACCTCAAGTTAATAACAGTAAATGTTAGAAATGTGTGTGTCCGTGTATTACTCCTTATTGCTACGACTATTTCCTCATTCAGATGATTCAATTTATGCCGTTTCCATTTAATATGCATGTGGAAATGTCAAATTAGTGTTTGAACTGAGGATTAATGAGGCTAGTCGAGCACTTAGGCTCATTAATAATGAGTCCAGTACGATGTGGCGCTGCATTTAAATCATAACCGAGTCAAACTTTTTTGAGTAGCTGACTGAACTGAAGTGCAAAGGTCAGCATGATTAGCATTTTATTTACACATCAAAGGTGTAACAGGGTGTGAATAATGAGGGGAACCTCAGAGCAAAATGTTCAAGTAAAATGCCAGAGAAAGGTAGACATCATCGTCAGCCAGCTAAACAAAGATTCATCACGATCTGATCCTTCTGAAACATACCTAAGAACCAGGACTGTCATTTATAACCGCTGCGTACGCACAAAAAGGGCCCTGAAATGTGCGTACGCCACTTCCCACGCAACAGTCGTGATCTATAAAACGGACGGGAGAATGTGCACACCGGTACGGAAACTTTGACCCGTGCGTACGCACATTATGGAGGCACCGAGGTAGCGACGCAGACGGTGAGGTGGTGAATTGAAGCCAGACTGCAGACATTAAATGTCATTATACGTATAATGATGCCTCTCACACATTTAACTTCACTTCATACTTATATCCACTTTATCATAAACATTTAAAATAGCAGGGTTATTTGTATTTCCATAAGCACCTTACAAATATAAAAGATCAACTCAAATCTCAAATTAAATTCCGCTCAATAGCTCATCAGCGCTGTCTCACCATCACCTTCCTCCGCCCGACAGCTCTCACACGATCGTAACTCCATATACTCATTATCATTATCAGTCCTAATCATAATGCAGGACAAGAGCTCGCCATAAAAACTTAAATAAATAAATAGTGTTCACCTGTCAAACTTCCTTTTTCTAATGATATCCAGGTGGGGGATATTACTGATTGTCTTGATCTTGGTCATCCTCTCGGTAGTCGCCGTGATTCACCGTAAAGATTCACTGATCAACAGGCTCATTCACATGCACAAACATTCATGAGGTGCTTTGCATCGACCATTTATGGTTGAATGATGGCGTGTAGAGGGCGGAATATGAGGCGGATCCACGTGTGCACATTTCCAGGTGGACTGTGGTTCATAAAGGGAACATCGCCTGCGGCCGAAAAGGGTTTACTCAGGAGGGTGGCTGGAGTCTCCCTTAGAGATAGGGTGAGAAGCTCAGTCATCCGTGAGGGACTCGGAGTAGAGCCGCTGCTCCTTTGCATTGAAAGAAGCCAGTTGAGGTGGTTCGGGCATCTAGTACGGCTGCCCCCTGGACACCTCCCTAAGGAGATGTTCCAGGCACGACCAGCTGGGAGGAGACCACGGGGAAGACCCAGGACTAGGTGGAGAGATTATATCTCCACTCTGGCCTGGGAACGCCTCGGGATCCCTCAGTCAGAGCTGGTTAATGTGGCCCGGGAAAGGGAAGTGTGGGGTCCCCTGCTGGAGCTGCTGCCCCCGCGACCCGATCCCGGATAAGTGGTTGAAGATGGACGGATGGATATCGCCTGCAGGTGTATGATTTAAGTCTGATTTCTTTTTGGTGCACGCCATTTTCGGCTTTTGTGCGCACGTACATTTTTAGTACGGATCCTACGCTCTGTTTTATAAATGAGACCCCTGATCCTTCTGAAACGTACCTAAGAACCTGATCTTTGTTGTGGGAGAGCTTATAAACGGATGTTTGATATCGTTTTGCTGTTAAACTTCAGTTTACTTCAATTCATCAAGACTTTTCTCTGTTTTTTGATTCTCCGTTCACCGTGGAGGCATGAGAGACATTTTCTCCCAGTATTCAAGGTAGCTCAGGGTGAGTAACTGATATACAGATGCTCATTTTGAGGGTGAATTATTCCTTTAAATATCTCATTAACATGAGACCACTATGATTTTAATCTCAGTGGAATGAATGTCAACGGAAGATGGATGGAGTGAGGGAATCTCTAAACTCTTATCCTAATCAGACAAGCTGAGGTCACCTCTACAGGAGTGAATCTCTTTCTGCTGAGTAATACCTCGTTTCCCCCATCGCAGGCTCAGCGTGACGCCACAGAGGGCAGATGGAAAAAGTTACCACGATACGGCACAGAGCGGAGCGAGGTTCACCTTCGTCTAAAAACTCCCATCATCTTTTGTGATCTCACACGTTGATTTAATTGTGTGTGATGGGAGCTCTTTGAACGTCCCGATGTAATCTCGAAGACTTTCTTTAGATAAACCAGAAGGACGTAATCGTCTGACTGGGCAGGACGCAGGACACAGGACAGCTCAGCTCCCCGTGACAATGCTTGACCTGTGACCTTTTCATTGCCACTCTGTTGCTAGGGCAACAGCTTTGGTCCAACTTTACTTCCTATCAGCTACTGCATTAACAAACACTGCAACAGGAAATACAAAGGGGCTCGCTTGTCAAGTTTGAAAAGGTCTATTCAATGAGCAGCATGACTGTGTTTAAACATGCATGCAGTGTTAAGCAGCTCATGAAATAGTTAATCCACGTAATTGTGAACCGGGAAGTATAGAGATCGGTGAACGGTGTGTAGGGAGGAGGTCGGGGTGGATGGGTAGGTCCAAAAACATTGGTGCCCCGTGTGAGGCAAGAAGTCAACATTGATTTATTTGTAACTTCTGTACTTCAGTTACAGAACTTCTGGAGTTATTTTAACCCAAACCACCATCTTTTACTAAACCTAACTAAGTAGTTTTATTTTGAAAAGTCTGGAGCGGAAATTGACACGTGCGTCACGTATTGCTGGACATTTGTAGGAAAAACGCAGGAAAAATACGCTGTTGAAAGTCGTGCTGAGCGTCACGAAAAAAAAGGGGAAATGACATCATTTTTCACAAGGTGTAAAATTACTGTTTTTGTAAATAGAGTCTGTCGGCTTTGAAGAGAGCGATATAATGGCTTCAGTTCCCCGTCAGAAAGGGCCGTCTGATGGCGAGGTAAAGCGGCTGTTGACGGGAGAAGCAGAAAAATCGGTGTCTGGAGGCATGAAGGAAGCAACAGGGACCATAACAACTAACTGCTGAGCTCTTCAGGGTCACTCCTCTTCCTTTGTGATGGTCTATCAAAAAGGCATCCAGGTCCCCGGTGGGCTCATCTGGGCCCTGAATGCAGCACCAGTCGGTCCCAGCTGCCTGGAGTCGCAGACGGACGTCTCCCCCCCGTTACCTGTCCCTCTGAACAGCTGCGACCCTCGCCACAGACACAGCCAATTACAGGCAGCGCTTCGGCCAAGAGCAACGCTTCAATCTTCTCGATGTAAACACGGCTACGGAGGCAGAGAGAGAGAAGTGGAGCTGACAGGCTGCCACTGTTCTCATGCAGGCGGACACGTCTCTGAGCTGTACGAGAACTAACTGCGATGACATTTCCCTCTTAATTCTATCATTTGTTTTTACTGGAACAGAGTGAGAAGGAAACAGGGAGCTGACAATGACTGGGTAATTGTGCATTTGTTTTTCTTTACAACACCAAAAGGTCACCTGTTGTTATTATTCGGCTTCTCTCGCAAAATCTCACTTTGTACAAACGACGGCAGAACGGCAGCAAACAGACGGGTCCTCCTCGTAGGGACTCTCTGTGAAGTCGACAGCAGTGATCAATCCCTGTCACTCGGTCCAGTGGAAATGTTTTCTAACCTTGGCTTTCACCACGTCATCCACTCATGTACGTTCAGTGACTACGCGGCGCCGGCTCAGCCACAAACCGTAAATTATACGTGTCAGAGTGAACGGCGGCGCCGCTGTGAGAGTTTGATGTAAATCCTCCTGCAGACATTCAAACATCTCAGCCTCTCCTCATCAGTACAAACAGAACACTTAGTCCTTACAGATCGAATAACATGCTATTACCGAGCGGTTACATATTAAACCTCATCTGTCTTTTAACATCACTGACCACTTCCACTTCTCCAACGAGCCGACCGTACAGTACGTCTGACTGTTACGTCACTCTGATGAGAACGATCAGTGAGCAGGTGTGAACTCTGGAGGCAGCGTACTCTCCATCCTGCTTCACATATAATGACTTCTTCTTCTTCACCCACCAGAGATCTCAAATCAAATCAAGCTCTCTGTGAGTGTTTCACTCAGTTTCAACTCAATCAGTCAGTCAGTCAGTCAGTTAGAGGGGTTTATATATTAAGCACATTTTGTACCAGTTCCTCCACACTGAGGTGGAATAGGTCGCTAACCCTGCACAAATCAGACAAAAAGAAACTGTAATTCACCGTACGGTCCGATCGTCAGCCACGACCTGAGTGAATTCACCGTACGGTCCGATCGTCAGCCACGACCTGAGTGATCACGCTGTATGGTCCGATTTGTTTTAAAGCTCCGAGGCAGGTAAAGTGTGTTTGCTAGCAGAGGTTCGTACGGGTCACAATGCTAACAAGGCAGAATTGTGCTTCCTCGATCGGTTCTGTAAAAGCTAAACTCCTATCCTAAGACAAGATTGGATTTTCACCTGAATGCAGTTAAGAAACATGTTTCTGTGATATCAAAAATCTGAATTGTGAGACTTTTCTCTGAATGTTATCAAGCAGCTCGATACACATTGTTGGCATCTCCTCTCGCAGCATATGAAGGACATTAACATGTGAGTAGCCCTCTGGGCAGTACAGCATCCTCAGTGATGCACAATCTCACCAACTAACAATAAAGCAGCTCTGGGGTTAGAAACATGGTGTTTAGGACTTTATTTCTAACGTTATATATGTTATGTTGGTTTAGTGCTGAAAAGGAAGAGAGGACGTACCTGAAGAACTCGATGAAGGAGAAGCCGTATCCGTGTTGTTCGGCTATTCCTGCACACACGACGTTGGCCGATGCTCCGATCAATGTGCCATTTCCTAAACAGACACATAAACAACATTAATCATTAAACATTAAAACAACATGAATAAAAAAAATAATAAAGTTGCATAAAGTTGACTCATCACACTTCTAGGGACTTTTACTTGGATAGTTGTTGGTTATAAAAAATCTGTGTCATGCAGGGCTCAACATCGGACATTTTTTGGATATTTTTTGACATTTTTTGGATATTTTTTGACATTTTTTGGATATTTTTTGACATTTTTCTACTTTTCATTGGACATTTTTTGGACATTTTTTTTTTACTTTTTTTAGTAATTTGTCGGATATTTTTCTGTCATTTTCCAGACATTTTTCTGACTTTTTTTTCGAACATTTGCTGGACATTTTTTCAACATTTTTCAGAATTTCTTTTGACATTTTTCCGATACGATACCGTTTCCTGTCTGTGACAGAGTTAGCATGCAGCTTTAGCTCTGCTCTGTCTAGCTCTGCTGATCCTGTCAATGTGTGAAACCCAAAGTGTTTCCATCCTTTACTGGATGTGTAGTGTTTACCACGCTGGATTTAACATGGGAGGGTGCAGGTCGTATCCACGATGACCCTCCAACGTTTTAGACTCTCTGAGGTTTGTTTTGGTTGACGGATACGGAACGGATATGACGTCACGTTACTCAGACTACCACAATAAAAGCGGTAACTTCCTTCTACCTCCAGAGAGACTCATGACACAACATGAAGCAGATATATCCATTCTGGCGTTAAAACATCTGTTTAGAAATCGAGAAGATGCATGTGTTTGGGAAGTAGTGAGCATCCAGCTGAATAAATGAGACTTGGATTATACTACTCCAGCTGTGTGAGAGTCTATAAACAGGTGTTTTGATATAGTTTTGCTGTTGTTAAACGCCGCCAACATTTACTTCAATCCATCATAACTGATATACAGATGGTCATTCTTTTAATGTCACATAAAGATATGAAGAGCACAATGACAAAGGATTCAACATTAATGCACAGCTATAAGAATGTTAATAATAATCTTTCATGGTTCAGTCCGGTATAAAGTCGTACTGTCTCTAATCTGCTGAAGGCTGCTGATGTTTTGACAGTCAGGCTGCGTATCCGTCCTGCCGTTCGATACCGCTCACATCTCAGAAGGTGTCGGCGTGCGGATGGAGCTGGGCGGTGGCGACATCATACTGCCGATCGATACGGACCTGTCACAGTAGAGTTGATTAAACTGAGACACTGTGACAGCTCTCTAACTCTCTCTCTCTCTGTTTGTGTCCTTCCCACCCAGACGGAGCCGCGCTGAGCTGGAGGTTGCCGGGCCGCCGCCGGGGCCACCGGGGGCCACCGGGCCGCTGGGTCGAGTCTGAACGAGGCCTTGAGCTGCACAGCCTGAGCTCCCCGGAGACGGACCCAGCTGCACACAGTGAGCTCAGTGTGGCTGTCACCTGGACCGTATGATGTCTCCTTCTGGCAGAGGCCATTGATAAAGATCCACACCTTCCAAACAGGGAATAAAGTCCCTGCTGACTGGAAGCGTTTCTCTTTGTTCTGGGTTTTTAGCCCCAAAAAACAAACCGTCTCATCCTCTGTTTTTAAATAAAATAGAGGTTTGCTCAAAGAGATGTGGATCTCTCTCCAGCCCACGCTGTGGCTTTCTCATGGCGAGAAGAGATCAGATATACCGCTCAGGGCTCGGTTAATAAATTCCATAAAGTATGGCAACCATCCTGGACTACTATAAAATTGTCTACACTTCAAGAAATATAACTTAATGCCTACAACTGCTAACCACAACTTCATAGTATCGTTGAAGAATCTTTACTTTATTTAGTTTACTATGTTTTTTTTGTATTATTTATATGCTTTACAGCATTTGTTATTATTATTATTATTATTATTATGTTATTATAAGTATTATTATTAACATTATTAATATTTATTTTATTCATTTATTTTACCTTTCTATTTCTATTTTAAATTTTATTTTATTTATTTATATTCTTTATAATATGTGTTACTAATATTATTCTTATTATTATTAATATTATTTTTATCATTCATAATATTCATTTTATGTATTTATTTTACCATGTTGTTTTCTATTATACAGTAGTTTATTTATTTATATTCTTAACAATATTCATTATTATTATTATTATTGTTGTTGTTGTTATTTTATTTAGATATTTTACCATGTGTTTTTACTATTAATTTATATTATTTTATTTATTTATTGTCTTTTCAATATGTGTTACTTGTATTATTATTATTAGAATTCATATTATTAGTATCATTAATATTAATGACTTTATTTATTTATTTGACTATATGTGTTTTTTTCTATTACGTTATTTATATTCCTTTTATTCCATTTATTTATTTATTTTTTGTGTTGGCCACTGTCCCAGCGAGGTGTGGTGGGATGCAGATGTTGACATACTGTATAATGTACAGCCAATAAAACATTTGAATAATACTAATAAAACAGAGGCTTACCCCCGAGACAGGCTCCCATGGCCAGGGCGTAGATGAGCGGTTTTACTGGCAGGTTCACATCTGCATCCTGACTCAGGTTGATGAGAACTGGAATCTGTGAGTACAGAGATAAAATGGAAATTATTAAAAAACATACACAGCTGTTAGTGTCTTAACCCTTCTGGCAGAAATCATTTCAGCTAAGTTTGGTGTCTATAACTCAGTAAATAGTCTGGAACGTTCTAATACATATACATACAGTCTGTACACAGGGGCTCCATCTATGTGATGGGTTTTACATGCAACATGCAGCAGCTGATGAGCCACATCAGATCCCTCCGACAGGCTGTTTTCTCAATCGTTTTGGATTTTTGGATTATTTTCTGAGGAGTTTACTTCACTTCCTGCATCTCCTCTGAATATGAGTCTACAGGCGAACCATTAAAGCGTCCGTGTGCAGCGTAGCCGTGAACATTTCCACCGTTTCCTGCTGGTGAAACCAGATGTTGCGTGACTGAATACTGGTGCGTATACCACTTTAACAAACCGTACTAACGGAGCATGCATACACTGAACACGTAGCCGTATATCAAGCAAAATCCAAAACAAACCATCGCTGAGTATTTACAGGAACTAAGAGAGAAAGAAAAATACTGTATGCTGATGATGAAGTGGTTTACATTTGGTCGGCTGCCATAGAATCGTTTGTGCTTAAAGTTTGAAGGAACAATTCAACATTTTGGGGAATAGACTTATTTGCTTTGTTGCTAATAGTTACAGTAGACATAAAGCATCAGGCTGAAGCCTCTCACCATGGTGGCAGTGAAGGGGATGTTGTCGATGAGAGAAGAAGCCAGAGCCGAGACCCACATCACCAGGATGATGGCGATAGCCAAGCGCTGGTCTTCTGGCACCGCCTGAGAGGAGGAGATAATAACAAGACAGAGACAGATAACTGCTGCTTTCACCGACACTCTGATGCACCCCCTTCAGCCCATCACTGATTTAAATCAAACACACCAATTACGTTCATTCGTTGACACTGAGCCTGTCTTCAGGGAGGACAGGATGTCTGACTGTGTGACACGACCACAGGGGGGGGTGGCGGCGGCGTCTTTGAGTTTCATCTCTGAGCTCCGAGCGAGGCCAATTCTCCACGTGACAAGCATGATGTCGTTTCAACCGTCCCCTCTTTAAGTATGCACGGCCGGGTTTAAGGAGGCAATATCTCCTCCTTTCACCTCGCCTCAAGAGAGAAAGGCCAGGCAGTCCTACCCAGCATGGTGTCCGTTGTTTGGGCAGGCGGAGCAGGTCATAGCACCCCCCCACACACACACACACACCTGTCGGGTATGATCATTAGACTTATAGAGGCCCAACGTCCAAACACCAGCTGACGTACCCATTACTGCTGCTAAGAGACGCCTCGCTCACATGATGCACACAGCTAGAATATCTCTGAACGTTACCTCAGACCCATTCCACCACCGCTGACCGGAGTCACAGGTAAACAACAAATAACTGAATCCAGAGCTGTGCAGAACAAAAAGGATCAACATGCATGAAATGCAACATCATGTCACCGGTGACACCCAATTATCAATTCTGTCCAGTTTGCAGGGAGCCCAGAGAGACGACCGGTAATGTTTGAGAATCAAAGAGGGAAGACTCACCTTTATAAGCAGCGCCGTCTGAACTCCGATGTAGTCGATGAGCTGCAGCTGGGCCAAAGCCTGAAACATGAAGAAGAGGAGAAGATTAATATGAAGGTCTGAGGAGAATTAGTTAGAGGTGGGATTGAACCAAGAGAAGAAAAGCAATACAGTTTTTATTTCCATTATAGTAGACGGAGACAGATCTATTCTTGTTATAGTTACTGACACACTGGTGGACGTTTCTACGGCTTAACACCGTTATCTCCAGGTACAAATACGGGACTTTTACTTTGTAAAATCTCTAAATTAATCCAGTTAAAATGTTTGATTTTCAGCATGTATGTAGTCAGAGACGTCCTGAAGTCAAATATATCAGGATCATTGTCAGGAATTATTTATTAAATCAAAGAATAAAGACCTTTCCCTCACAGATTAGAGGTCTTTTCTTTTTAATTTATAATGTTTTATACTTCTGGTGAATATAATCCCTCAGTCTTATTTCCATAGATGTATTTTGTAAATACAGTTCCCTTTGTTAACACCTTATTTTGAAAAGCGGACGTAGTCCCACGTGTCTACTTCCTCTAACTTCTCCAAGGTGGTCTCTAGCTCTCCCGTCAGCTCCGTTCTCTTCATCCATCATGGTCAGCTCCATCGGGGCCGTTTCAATGCAGAGAACACAGATGTCAGTATCTGGGTGCTCTACAGTCGTAGCGTCGGCCCATTTGACCACGGAGACGAGAGCGACGGCCGGCTCCACCGCCACGTTACCACCATGCCATAACGCTTCCTGTCCGTGACAGAGTTAGCATGCAGCTTTAGCTCTGCTCTGTCTAGCTCTGCTTTTCCTGTCAATGTGTGAAACCCAAAGTGTTTCCATACTTTACTGGATGTGTAGTGTTCACCACGCTGGATTTAACATGGAGGGTGCAGGTCGTATCCAACGATTTATACTTTCTGCGGTTTGTTTTGGTTGACGGATACGGAACGGATATGACGTCACGTTACTCAGACTACCACAATAAAAGCGGTAACTTCCTTCTACCTCCACAGAGACTCAGATGAAGCAGATAGATCCATTCTGGTGATAAAAAAATCTATTTTAAAATTTAAAAAAAAATAAATTGCGATACATAGAGGACTCAATATTTAGTCTGTAGTAAAGATGTTTGAGGAGAGTCCAGCTTCATTTATCCCAGTTCTGGCTCACTTTTCATTTCATATACTGTAAGTATTTATTAAAAACATATAAATGGTCTTTCAGTCAATACTAGAAATATGTAAGTTAAATACCTCCATCAGAACGAAGAGGCCAGCGAAGAACAGTAGCGTGGCCCACTCCACCCGGTGCAAGATGATCTCAAAGTCCTGGATGTCGGCCAGAACCAGAAGCCACAGAGAGCCCAGGATGGCGATCCAACCTGAGAGACAGAACCAGAACCAGACGATTATTATAATTAATCTGTTAAAAATATATAATATATATAAAATATATTCTGTCATAAAGGAGGAAAGAAACCAGAAAATATTCACATTTAAGAAGCTGGAATTAAAGAATTTAGACTTTTCTTTTCTTAAAAAAAATAATCAAACTCTACAAAATAGTTGGCAATTAATTTATTAATTGACAACTAATCAATTAATCTTTGCAGCTTAACTATAAAATATGAATTATATATTAATTTATTAATTAATTCCTACTCAATTATATTAATTAATTATATTAAATCCAGTTCCATTTGCTCTTACTTTTTTTTTTAATTATTATTGATTTATTTAACCTTTATTTAACCTTCATTTAACCTTTATTTAACCTTCATTTAACCCGGCAAGTCAATTAAGAACAAATTCTTATTTACAATGGCGGCCTGGAAAAGGCAAAAAGCCTCTTGAGGGAAGGGGAAATATCAAAAGTTAAAAATCTCAAAAAGAACAACAACCTTTATTAAATGTTAAAGATACTACCGCTGCCTTTTTGCACGTAATAAATAAATAAATATTGTATTAAATGTAAATAAATATTTAGAAAAACTTATTTTAAAAATAAATGTAGCCATTAATTTGGCTACATTTATTTAAAACTCAAATTTATTTATTTATTGAGTCATTCTTTTTATTTATTTATTTATTTAGTCATTTATTTATTTATTTATTTATTTATTTATCGAGTCATTTATTTATTTATTTATTTATTGAGTCATTTATTTATTTATTTATTTATCAAGTCATTTCTTTATTTATTTTTGGCAGGTTCCAGGTAAATCAATGATAAAGAAATATCTAAAAAGAAATCAACATGTGAGAATTCAATCTGGCGTTAAATATATAATATATAATATATATAAATATATATATCATCTAACAAACAGATCATAGCATGAAGTACTTGTTGGAAACAGTGAAAGAGGTATGGTTTGGTCTGTCTCGTTGGGTTCGATGAAGCGTTCATGATCACCAACGTGTCGTTTCAACACCTTCTAGTCCAGAGGACAACAGTTGGCAGCAGCCGGCTGATATTTCCAGCCGGAGAGTGTTTTTGAGTCGTGTGCATCCACTTGGAGAAGATTTGATTAAACAGGTGAGCGGCGGTAATTGCCTTCGGCCGAGGCCTTCGGGGAAATAATTTCACAAGTGACGGGAATTAGTGAAGAAAGAAGAGCGATGGAAGGACACGAAGAGGAGAGTGACAGAGGGGAGACTGAGGGACCCCTTTGAAAATGACCATGACAGTTTTTCCTCGCCAAAATGTAGCGTAAGTTTGGAGCGTTATTTAACCTCCTTCATGACCAGCTAGTCTGACCTGGTTGGTACCGATGGATTCATCAGGTTTATAATTTCATATGATACCAATATCGGACTTTTCTTCTGCCTTTCCTTTGGACATTTTCTGGTCTTTTTTTGGACAATTTTCAAACATTTTTCAGGATTTTTTAGGACATTTTTTGGACTTTTTTTTAAAAAAAAATGTCTGGCTTTTTATTAAACTTTTTTCAAACTTTTTTTCGAACATTTTTCAGACTTTTTTTTTTTACTTTTTTAAAACTTTTTTTTAAACTTTTTTTCAGACATTTTCAGACTTCTTTTTTTTTTTTTTTTTTTTTTTTTTACTTTTTTGGACATTTTTCAGACTTTTTCTGACAAAACCCCCTCACACATTCACACATCTGGAGGTCAGAGGTCAAGGGACCCCTTTGAACATGGACATGTAATTTCAAACTTCCCTGTAACAGAGGTAGATAACTGAGAATAAGTGTCCCACTAACCGCTGCAATGTTCTACGATTCTTTCAAGCAACAGAGGACGAATAATAGAGACATAAATACGACGTTTATGGATATTTCCTGCGGCTGCATCCTGAACAGAGACAGCAGCAGATAACAGACCTGAAGAGCTCTCCAATTAAAAAAGAGCTTTTAGGCAAATCTGAGCCGTTTATGATCGACTCATCTATCATACGCACGACGACAGCGTCTCAGGCAGGAAATGCGATGTGAAAAATGTCCACCGAACACAAGGCCAAAAGATAAAGAGGTTTGTTCTCCGGCTCAAGTGTCTCGTTCACTTTGATAACAAACTGTGATGTTTCAGAGTACGGAGGACCGAACCTGCCAAAATAAATGAATAAATAAATAAATGACTCGATACGTAAGTAAATATGTCATTAAATATAGCAAAAATAATATAAGATATAAATAGAATAAAGTCATGCACTCTGACCCCATGATGACACGCGTTGGGGGACAGCCCCCTCATTTGCATAATGAGGCAGAAATGCATAAAGAAATATAAAAAGAAAAGAATACAGAAATAAATAAGTTAAATAAGGGGATGAATGCAAAAGGAAAATCGTGCATAAATAAATGAATAAATACTTTTAAAAATAAATATTAAATAAATAAAAAGTAATGCAAAAATAGTAAGTCAAGAGTATTAAGAAAATAAATGAATAAATAAAAATGAAAAGCAATAAATAAATACATATATTTTTTAAAATATATTTAAATAAAAATAAAAACGCGGAAATAAATTAATAAACGCATAAATACATAAATAAATACACACACTTAAATCAAAATAAATATTAAATAAATAAAAAATATGAATAAAAGGAGAAATTAAACAGAAGACTAAATAAATAAGGGAATTAATACAAAGATGAAAAATTAAAGAAGCAAATTAAAATGGAAATATCAATCTATGTAATATTTTATCAATTAATTAATTATTTATGTTACATCTAATGACATATTCATTCATCTACTGAGTCATTTATTTATTTATTTATTTATTTATTGATAATTAATTGTTTTTTTATTATTATTATTTTGGCAGGTTTTGTCCTCCATACCAGAGATTCAAAGTAATTTAAATGTTGTAATTTAACCAAAGGAAGAATTTATATTATTGAATTATTATTACTATTGAATCTGTGAAATGACGTTCTTTAAAGAGACCAGACCGAAGCTGTAGCTCACAGATGACCACGGACACACGAGAGGGATCGGATAACCACGGACACACGAGAGGGATCGGATGACCACGGACACACGAGAGGGATCGGATGACCACGGACACACGAGAGGGATCGGATGACCACGGACACACGAGAGGGATTGGATAACCACGGACACACGAGAGGGATCGGATGACCACGGACACACGAGAGGGATCGGATGGCCACGGACACACGAGAGGGATCGGATGACCAGACAATAATCAGACTGATATTAAATCTTACCGTGTGGAGTTAATGAACTTTTAATGAGGCTCAGTTTTTAAAACACGTGTGAATGAATAGACGGCGCTCGCCGCAGTTGTCGACCCCGACCGCGACCTTGCGTGCATTAATGAGCGGCGTGTTTGGACGGGCGTCTGTCCTCCGCGGGGACGGCCGACACGCCGTCGCGGGGTCATTCCCATTTCATAAGTGTCACCGAGAGGCGACCAGAGCAGCGGCTGTAATTAACTGAGCATGTTTGGTGACGCAGGCCTCGGCGGCAGGGGGGCGGCGAGCGGCCATCTTCATTTAGGGATAGTGTTAGCATTGATGAGACGCCGTTGAGGTCGTCACACCAGAGACATCACAGTCAGACGAGATATAACCTCAACCTCACACACATTTACTAACACGCACAAACAACTCCTTCTCACTCTCAACTCGTCAAATACGACAGCTTCATGGTCCGTGTCCACAGCCTCCGTGCAATCCGAGCCGCGCAATGCATTCTGGTAGCGTGGCGTCGCGATTCGAGAGACTAGGCGTCACGACCCCCGCTCCTCATTTGCATAAAGTTGAGGGCTCGTCTACTTTATGTAAATCACGGCCGTCCGAAGCGACTCACCGCCTCTCCAAACTCCCGAGGATCTTTTAAACTAAACGTTGTTGATCTAAAATAAAGACAGATTCATCAACATGGATTATCTCTCTCCTCAAATGTTTTCAGAAACACATCTCAGTGAACTATTGACGTGGAATAAGAGAAGAAGGTTTCCAAACGAGCCTCCAGACTGGTTCCGGTTTGAGAGCTGGGAGCAGCAGCCAACGGCGGGAAAGCGTTCGTCCAATCAGGAGCCGAGTGTTTCTAGGAACAGCACACCAAGCGTCCAATGCTGGGAAGCGTCGCGTCCCCTAGCGATAAAAAACGCCCCTGTGGACACGTACCGTTAAGTGGTGGACACACTAGCCGTGTCAAGAGCGCGTGGCGGTTGCATGGCGTGTTGTTTTTTATTTCGGCGTCCATGTTAACAGGTTAGAGTGGATACACTGCCAGTGGGCAGAGGGCTCGCCTATTTTTCACGCGAGCCGTTCGCGTCTTAGCTGCGTCTCTCAGCAGCAACAGACAGTGAAGGTGATCTATTGACAGTAAATTAACATCATATCAGCTACATAACACAGTTTCCATGTCTAGACATCTGTAGAATATGTCACAGACAGTGAAAGGGATCTATTGACTGTATATCAACATCATACCTGCAAGACTTTACTACAGTTTCGAGGTCTATCTGTAGAATATGTTATGGAGATGAAAAAAAGTAAAATTAAGTAAACTTGTTTTTAAATCAACACTTCCTGCTTTTATTTCAAAATAAAAGCCCTCAGGCGTTTTTTTTTCTATAGACAGAATCCCTTCATTTGTTAACACGAGGCTTTTATTCTGAAATATGAGCAGTCAGTGCTGTGGAAACATGCAGTCTCTTGGAAAGCATCATAAATGAATACAGTACGGAGTTTTAATTGTGGATTATTACTATTATTTACTAATTACCACACGTTTCTGAACCTTTCTCTGTCTAAAATAAATATCAATTATATTTATCATGAAGTTAAATGGCCATTAAAAGGCAAACTCTATGCAGAAAGAAAGGGCTGACAGCAGCAGCAGAAACACAGCCGACACGCAGCCGACACGCAGCCGACACACGTCTAGTGTGAACACCAGACTCCTGCATCACGCAGCCACCACGCGACGCAGACGCCACACGCTCCTGACGTTGGTAGTGTGCCCACGGCTTTACAGTTCAAACCACGACGCTCCACGGTTAGCTTTTTACTTCTGCCGATTGCATTCATACTTCAAAAATCATAAAGTGGTGTTCATTAGTGGAGATTATTTTACAGAACAAAACATGGAAGTATCATAAACATTTGTTTAATCTTATTTTCTGCAATAATCTAAAAACCCAACAGAATAATCCCGTTGGGTTTTAGTGGGATGATCACTTCCTGTTGGACTACAGAAACACGTCATCTCTGCAGCGCTCTTCAAAAAGAGACTCAGTGTAAGAACTCAATCTCAGGTCAAATGTGCAGACTGTAGTTTAGCTGGAACGTTCTTCATCCCCTCATGAAACATGAATAGATGTAAAGTGATGCGTCTAAATGCAGCTCTGTAATTTGTTGGTTGTATTTTCTAGTCAGCCGGTTATTTGTGCTCATCTCACAGCATGCAGCGACAGGAAGCTGTGTTTCATAATTACATGACAGAAGCTAAAACCGCCCAGCCTGTTAAAACAGAGCGCCGCGCTTACCGAGCTCCAGATGAATGCTGGGAACGAAGGAGTTGAGGAAGAACATGAAGATCACCACGCCGAGGACGGACACGCACTTCACCAGCAGCACCTTGTCCGTTATTCTGTGCTGTGGAGGAGAACATAAAAAGCTTTTATCATACAGCTGATGGTTTTTGTCTCTAGTGAAGCGTCAAAGCTTCATTATTGAGATAACATCGCGGACGCAGCAGCGTCACAGTCACAGAGGATTAAAACTCACCTTCTTCTGCAGCTCCTGAATGTTTTGCTCCCAGTTCTTGTCCTCTTGAGAGATTTGTCTGTCGGACACAGTTTTAATCTCATATTAATTAGTGTTAAAACATTTAATTACGGACTAATCACTCTCTTAAATAGAGATGATCTGTTTATGAATACATAATTAATGTGCTTTTTTTAGGTAAGAAAATAACAAATCAATAACTGCTGCTCGTGTTTTTCCTCCCTCAGTTGTTTTTGACCCAAAAACTAAATAAATAAGTTGTGTTTTAAACAATAAAATAATCTCAAAAAAACTCAACTAAATGTGCATTAATGAGGATAAATACAAAGTCATCAACAATATTATGAAAAATACTGAATTCTTTGTCTCATTCACATCAAATATTCAGCCTGGTCTCCTATAAATGATTCTCAGTTACGTTTCTCCTCCTCTCCTGAAACCAAAACTCAGCATTCACTTATTTCAATTAATGTAAATAATGTAACAAACATTTTTATTTTAAGCCAAGCCGTGATGTGTTTACTAAACCTAACCTAACCTAACCTAACCTAACCTAACCTAACCTAACCTCCGCCAACATAACAGAGAGAGACGTGTGTGGATGTGTGCGGGAGCTGCTGTCCGTCCGCGGTGAGAAAGAACAAAGCGGTAGCTGACGGGATGAGAGACGACGTAGTGTAACGTTCTACAGACACAACAAGGCTGCTGAATGAGAGAGGCATCCGCCGATACGTCACACGGAAACACACCGTGTTAATAACAAGCCGACCGCCTCACGGGACCGCCAGCTGGGAGCAAAGGAAAAAAAAAAAAGTCTGAAAAATGTCCAAAAAAGTAAAAAATAAAATGTCTGAAAAAAGTAAAAAAAAAAAGAAAAGTCAGAAAAATGGCAAAAAATGTAAATATGTTCTAGTAAAAGCCCAAAATACATGAATGAACATAAAAAAAAAGTCAGAAAAAATGTCCAAAAAAAGTCTCAAAAAGTTCAAAAGAAATTTGAAATTTGAATCTGTTTTTAAATTCCCGCGTTGGCGGAGGTCTGAGCTCTCCGAGTGCCATTCTAGTTTTGTTGTGTTTTTCTTTTGTTTCGATTGACAACATTAACCACGTGTTTAATACTATGACTGTTATCCGGGAGAAATGAAGTCCCTCTAAACGTAACAGAGGATGTAGTCTCAGCACGTTGTCATCTCACTTCGTCACATACTGACGCTCCGTCAGACCGCTAGGCGCCCCTTCAGGGTCGCAGTAAACACGGGGTTAATGTTGAGAATTCAAACTAAAACACTTGCTTAGGATTAGGCAACAAAAAAACAACATGGTTAGGCTTTAAATGTCTACGTAAAGTGAAAATGAAAGTGAACGTTGTGAACACAGGACAGGAACAGCGGTCTCCTGGATGAAAGCCAGGACTCAACACTCCCCGGCCTGCTTTCTCTGAGCGTTTAATAATGATGCACATGGGTTTACAGTGCAGTAACTTAGCCCGGTGCATCTCTCTACAGGTGCTAAAGGGTGCGTTGTGCGTCGGTATCAGGGTGTGTATTTGATGCCCTGAGAGTGCAGTTTAGTAGGATGGGAAGGTCATTTTTGTAGGAGACGGGGTTGAATATGCACCTTTAATGTCTTCACCGTGTGTCGGACTGTAAGCAGGTAAAAAATCGTAGAGGTACAGAAAATGTGTTTCTGTGTTTCAGCGATAAAAGCAACAGTGACAGCTCTATTTTGTGTTTTGGTTTCACCTCTGGAAGGTTTTCATCATCTTGCGGAGCAGACTCTCCAGGTTCAGGACTTTCTGCATCAGGAGGCATTTCACAGCCGTCTCCTCTCGGCTGGCGGGGTTAATGCGCTGAGCCGTCTGCCGCCACACCAGGATCTCGTGCTTCAGCTCTGGAGGAGCAGGAAGGAGAGAAGAAGACACCTGTTTAATTCATGTTAAACATCACAGCGGTGGAGCTCAGTGTGTGTGCAGCATGCTTATATATAGAGGTTATAGCTGCTACAGCTGAGAGGATGGAACCATGTTTGTGGTCAATATGCTGAGAGTCCCCACAGAGGGACTAATGCAGCACGGCAATGGGCACATTGACCAGCTCAGGACCAGCCAATGGGAGAGCTGGACGCCTGTGTAGATATCAGTAGGTGACATCCTTTTTCAGGAAGGTTGCTAGGTGACCTTAATAGGATCTAACTGGCAGCAGGAAAAAAAACATTCCTGTGAGCGAATCTGCACAATTAGGAATCAGGAAAGCTGATTGAGCTGCACGCTCTCCGGTAGGCCGGGGTGAGCGGCAGACGGTCCACGGGGGGCTTTGAACGCTCGGTCGAAGTGATCGGCGGTGGCGGTGGCTTCCTCCCAACCCGCCTGGGGGCTCAGTGGGACAATACGGCTCCTAACAGTCGCTCTTGAATGCGAGCGGCGTGGTGGCGAGCTGGGGAGCCCGGTGGTCTCAGTTTTAATGATCCCCTGCTGGGGGTTCTCTCACTGTACTGCTGTCGGGTAAACACTGATAAGAGTCGGCCGTGTTTCTGGTTAGAATTGCAAAACAATTTCACGCAGATATCTCCGTTTTATTACTTTGCCCATTATCTACGTCCCCGGGGGGTCGTGTGCAAAGACGTACAGCAGCGGCGAATAGATTCTAGGAGGGAGGACACACCCCCGTGGTTTTTATTCTTATTAAATGATCTACCTCTGGACGACGTCTGGACAATCTTCTGTTAATGGATAATGAATGAGATATATTAAAAGAAGCGGATCTATTAGATAAAGCCGGTGAAAGCAGGAGTGGCACGCTGCTCTCCGGCTGGTCAAAGCCAGCAGCTGAACATCAGAGTAAAAAGGGGTTTTCTGAGACGAGCCACGTGGCGTCTCTCTGGGACTCTGGGTGACTCATCAGACTCTGGAGGGCCCCGAGCTGCTGAAACAGGCAAAAGGTGGAAGTGTTCCCCCAGTAAATGATGCTGAACTTAACCTGAGAGCTTTAATTCAACTCTTTATTAACATTTAATATGATGGTACATATTTACCTGCTTATTAGCATGCATATTAGTAGCATTATGGCTCTTTATTAGGCGTCATAAAGCACTTATTAATGTCTTATTCTGCGGGAACATATTCTACACTACCAGGACATTAACTAAGAGTTTCTCCTCAATAACCTCCTAATTACTGCTTATTGATAGGAAGTTGTTAATATGCATTGCTCAGTACAGGCCTTATAAGGTGGTAGTACCACAAGAATACCAGAGGTTAACGTTAATTCATTTTAACGCCACTAATTTCTTTAATGCTTTAACGCAACTTGTGATTTCTAGGTTGTAGCGGCTCAGTTTTAAAGCTAGAGTGAAGATACTGATATCATAGTAAACTAGAGAACCTGATGAATCCATCGGTACCAACCATGTCAGACTAGCTATACAATATGTGTACTTCATACTGTATTTGTGTGTCTATTTATTCCTCTGATTCACCAATATGCTGATGATATACCCCTAATTTTGGCAGAAAAAAATAAACAAAAACCATGTCAGACTAGCTGGTCATGAGGGACGTTAAATAACGCTCCAAACTTAACGCTAAATTTTGGCAAGGAAAAATCTGTCATGTCCATTTTCAAAGGGGTCTCTTGACCTCTGACCTCCAGATCAGTGAATGTAAATGGGTTCTCTGGGTACCCACGAGTCTCCCCTTTACAGACATGCTCACTTTTTGATCATCACATGCAGTTTGGGGCAAGTCATAGTCCAGTCAGCACACTGACACACTGACAGCTGTTGTTGCCTGTTGGGCTGCAGTTTGACCTGTTCTGATTGGAGCAGATTTTTCAGACTTTTTTTTTACTATTTTTCTGATATTTAAAAAAAAAATTTTTAGACATTTGTTCGACATTTGTCATATGTTTTTCAGACATTTGTAGAAAATTTTTCTGACTTTTTTTCAGACATTTCTTTTCACTTTTTTTTACATTTGTCGGACATTTTTCAGACTTTTTTTTGGACTTTTTTTTCGGACAGTTGGACATTTGTTGGATATTTGTCGTACTTTTTTCAGACATATTTCAGACATTTGTCGGATATTCTTCTGAATTTTTTTCTGATATTTTTTGGACATTTTGTCAGACATTTTTTCGGACATGCTAAATCTTGATGCTAAATGCAGTACCTGTGAGGGTTTCTGGACAATATCTGTCATTGTTTTGTGTTGTTAACTGATTTACAATAATAAATATATACATACATTTGCATAAAGCAGCATATTTGTCCACTCCCATGTTGATAAGAGTAAATATTTTTAAGCCCTAATTGATAAACATGTTATAAGCAACTAGTTAATATAAAGTTTGAGGCTTAAAAATCCTAAATGTAGCTGCTTATGAACATCTATTATCTATCTATCTATTCCTTTCTACTAATCAGGACGCCATAATCCAGATGTGTTTTATCTGAGACGACAGGGTCACCTGATGAAGATGATGTGAATGTAATACTGTGTGAATTAGCTGATGCAGAGGAGGGAAAGTCTTCAGTTTAAAGGGCACTCTACATCACGTGTGGGTGTTAGAGGGTCGAGGCCGTAACTCAGAGTTAATGAAGTCTCTGTGAGGTCACTGCGTCACCTGGGAAGGTGAGTGGCTGCAGCGTGGGTGTGCCGTAGTATAGACCTTCTTTAGGGGGTTAATACACTTCATACTAATAATCAAACGCTAATTGATTCCAGATTGTGCCACATCCAGACCAATTATATAATTCACATTTCAGCGCCGTGACAACATGATGACTCCCTTCATCTCAACTCACCGACGATTTCAATGGACTCTTTGTTGTAGAGCTTTTTGTTCCAGTAGAGCAGCCGCAGGAAAGGAAACGAGGTGAAGAGGACGAGGCAGATTCCCAGGAACATGTAGCCGGTGAAACTGGCAAAATCAATCCCCTTTAAGACAGAGAATAACAACGTGTTAGACAACACAGAGAGCTCCGACATGTCATTCAGATACGAGCTTTAGTGCATCGGATTAGGTGAAATCAACTGGTGAGAAAATCTATCAACACAGTAATTCAAATAATTATAGTTCTGTACGTTTGGCAAAGAATAGATGTGTTCAGGTGCTGCGGTGACTTTATATTAAGTGGCATTATAAGCAATGCACGTTTATATTTGAGAGCTATGGAGGACAGAACCTGCCAAAATAAAAAAAGTAAATACATAAATTACTTGATTAAATAAATAAATAAATATGTCATTAAATGTCGCAAAAATAATATTAAAAATAAAAGTAGCCATTAATTAATTGATAAAATGTTACATAAATTAATATTGCTGTTTAATTTGCTTTTTAATATTTATTTTTGTATTAATTCTCTTATTCATTTATTTACTCTTCTGTTTATTTATTTATGTATTTATCTTTATACATTTTTAAATGTAGTTATTTATTTTTGCACATTTGTTTTTATTTAACTTTATCTATTTTAAATTTATTTTTAAATGTATGTATGTATTTATTTATGTATTTCTTATTGATTTATAAATGTATTCTTTATTTATTTTATATTTATTTTTAAATGTGTGAATGTATCTATGTATTTATTCATATTAATTCCCTTATTTATTTACTCTTCTGTTTGATTTTCCCTTTATTTATTTATTTATTTTAAACGTATTTAATCTTTGCATTTATTTTTTATTTAATCATTTATTTATTTATTATTTTTAAATGTATGTATTTATTTAATATTTATGCATTTATTATTTATTATTTATTATTTATGCACAATTTTCTCTTTGCATTTCACCCCTTATTTATTCCCCCAAACTTATGTATTTCTATATTATATTCTTTTTACATTTCTTTATGCATTTCTGCCTCATTATGCAAATCAAGGGGACTTTATTTATTTTTTATAATATATTTTATTATTATTATTTTATTTATTCATTTATTCATTTATTTTAGATTTTGGCAGGTTGCATCCTCCATACAGAGCAGCCTGAGGAAATGACGTGAAAAATGAAAAGCAAAGAATTTGATTATTGCACACAGAAGGGAGGTGATGATTGTATCCTTGAGGTTTTTTCATGTCCAATAAGCTCCACAGTTTTGCTCTAAATCTTATTTCCTGCATGAGTAAGAACCAGCAGCACAAAGAACATTACTTTAAATCAGATACATCCTTGTTTGTATGACGTCACCTACATGAGATATCATTTCTAAAGCCTCTGGTTTACAGCTGTTAAGATGCTGCGAGTGATTCAGACCGTCTTTATTTCTTATTATTGCACAGAGTGAAGAATTCAACTACGGATACTCGGAAAGTGGTTCATAGTGACCTCTACAGGATTCACAGTTTACAAGCTGCAGCAACAGCCTCAGATAAAAGGAGAGGAGGGAAACATGCAGCAGGAAGAACCAGCAAATGACAAATATAAATAAATTAGTCACTACAATGAAGTTTAAGATATTCTCACACACATCATAAATATGTGAAACACACAGGTCCATCAAGTTTAACATTTAAATGAGTTACTACTCATGATCACGGGTTTGCTCTTTCCTCTCCACCAGATACGGCACAGATAAATAAATAAATAAATACATAAATAAATTAATTAATTAATTAAAAAATTTAAAAATAAATAAATAAATAAATAAATAAATAAATATAGATAGATAGATAGATAGATAGATAGATAGATAGATAGATAGATAGATAGATAAATAAATACATAAATACATAAATAAATAAATAAATAAATAAATAGATAAATAAATAAATAAAATAAAATAAATAAATAAATGGCAAAGAGACATCGGGTGACAGAGTATCGTTACGCCGGGCGACAGAGTATCGTTACGCCGGGCGACAGAGTATCGTTACGCCGGGCAGACACACATCGGACAACCTGCTAAACTAAACTACAGTAAATGTGCGGTGGAGAGTTCCTGGTCAAGTGGCTGCATGTCGGCGACGCTACACGCAGCACCGTGGCGGCTACAGTAGCGCTCCCGGACGGTGAACTGGGGACTCCGTTGTCTGTTGTGCTCAAACACTGCAGCTGCTGCACCGCTGCATGAGACGCACTAATCTTGTCGGTTAACGGTTAATAATCGGTTAACAAGGGTCGGTTATCGGTTAAAATCGATTTTCTAAATTAGCATCCCTAGCAGGAACAGAGTACTGTGATCAGAACCACCAAGGTGTGATAATGATGTGCAGGAACAGCTACGGTGAATGCATTAATAGAGTCTGAGTGTGGAGGAGCAGCAGAGGAGCGATGCAGCTGTGTGATGTTGCTGCAGGATAAAACAAAAGTAGTCCGTCTCATTCATAGATCAACACGGTGGCGGTCGTCCCCTTACCTACCTACCTGCTTTGGCACTACAAATTGTCAGTTGCCATGGTAACTGTGTTCTTTCTGACACAATGAAGTGGGACTAAATGATGTGATCGCAGGCGGCGAGGGGGAATCTGACTCCGTTTTGTCGACTGGCCTTGACAACACGTCGCCTTTTGTACTTTTAAAGCAACTTTTCCTTCCGTCGGTGTTCTGATGATTCACTCTCTCTGCTGAAACTCTGCACAGCCTTTGGAGGAATGCTTTTGGAATTATTTGCAAAGGGAAAAAAAAAATCGGTTCACCTATGTATCACGATTTTTACGATTTTGAAATAGATGTTTTTCACGCCAGAATGGATATACCTGCTTCATCTGAGTCTCTGTGGAGGTAGAAGGAAGTTACCGCTTTTATTGTGGTAGTCTGAGTAACGTAACGTTAACCAAAACAAACCTCAGAAAGTATAAAACGTTGGAGGGTAGGGGTGTGACAATTCACTCGCTCACGATACGATACACGATATTGGGTTCACAATCTCGATACGATACGATAAAAAAATTATAAAAAGTCAGAGTATTCACTACGTCACAAAAGATTTTTAAAAAGTCAGAGTATATAGTATGCCATAAAAAATTTTTTTTTTTACAAAAAGTCATTTAAAAAATGAAATTTTTCGACATACTCGGGACGACCTCCTGAGTCGAGGATACTCGACTGCAGATATAAGTCTGTAAATAAAACCTCTCACCAGCTGCTTTGGTTGTAAACTGTAATGTGGCTGTCCTGTATCTGTGTTTGCTGCCATAAACTGTGACCCTGGTGTGTCCATATCTCACAGCCAATGTCAACGCCTCTTCTGACCGGCTGGAGGAGATCCATCTGGCAACCACAGTGTCCCTCAATGAAATGACACCAAAAGGAGGTGGAGGTTTTGTATGCACCATGCTACCTTGCTCTGCAACAAATCAAATACAAGGACACTCTGACGGGGGGCGCCCGAACACCTCACAGCTGTGCCGTTCTTTCTATCTCCGGATTCCTCCCGGATATCCCCTTCACACAAACAAGCGATCGTGCAAACAAACAAACGGTCGAGCAAAACCACGCATGCACACACAAGCTGTTGTTATCAGAGGCCAGACATGACTCTGTCACCGGGGGAAACCGAGCCAAGACAAACTGGACGGCGGGCCGCAGGAGCTCAGTGCGGTAGGAGCAGACTGTATACCGAAAGGGAGACCACATACTGCTGCACCCGCAAAGGCTAAAATGTCACACGCAGCGAACAGATGCCACATCAAGCAGCTGGGAAAATGTCATGTCTTCTAGTGATGCAGCAGCGTTACGCCCCTCTGAGTACAAGAAGAGGGAAGGTTAGGAGAGGAGCCTACAAGTCAGTGCCCTTTTCAGACGGCGACAGGCTGATTGACTCACAAACTGTTTACTGACATCAGTCAGTCACAATCTGGACCTCTAAATGCTTCTCCAAAATATCCCGGACCAACGTTATGTGTCAATTAGGAAGACAAATAAATACATATGACATACAGCGACGCAACGTGATGGTGTACACACGTTCTCTTTATCCATCATGGTCAGCTCCATCAGGGACGTTTCAATGCAGAGACCATTAATATCAGTATCTGGGTGCTCTACAGTCGTAGCGTCGGCCCATTTGACCACGGAGACGAGAGCGTTACCGCCATACGATAACGTTTCCTGTCCAAGCTTTAGCTCTGCTCTGTGTAGCTCTGCTTTTCCTGTCAATGTGTGAAACCCAAAGTGTTTCCATCCTTTCCTGGATGTGTAGTGTTTACCACGCTGGATTTAACATGGAGGCTGCAGGTCGTATCCACGACGACCCTCCAATGTTTTATACTCTCAGAGGTTTGTTTTGGTTGACGGATACAGAATGGATATGACGTCACGTTACTCAGACTACCACAATAAAAGCGGGTACTTCCTTCTACCTCCACAGAGACTCAGATGAAGCAGATGTGGTCGACTGGAACTGTACAGCGTGTAAAAGCCCGACTGTTTCCACCCGGACGGCAATAGAGCTAAACCAAATGTCTTTTCCCGGCGGAGGAGAGCTGCTCGTGACGCCACGGTGTGGTTCGAGATCCTCCGGTGTGTGCATATGTAAATATATATACAGTTTGTTTAGGAAGGGGCAATTACATTTCAGTGAGCTGCCAAAATAAATTGTATACCGGGGAAAATCCCCCAGAAGAAAAGAGCGTGCATTCAGTTCCATGCTTTCACACGTTACTGCGTCAGTGACGCCGTCTCCTTCAGGTTTAATCAGACACTAATCCCAGAGAAAAGCTCTCCAGTGTTCCCCAGCAAGCCACTTAAAGAGGACTAGAGTCGGGAAGGTCTTACTCCACACTAATAATCCAATGTGCTAGAAGAGGGGACTCTTTCTTCTAATGACTGTATGAACTCTATGATGTATATATATTAATCTTATAAACGTTTGTCTGCAGAGCGACAGTATGTACTGTAACACAGAGAAACAGGAAGCTGTGTTTCTGTTTTGACAGTTTTAATTCGCCTGATTTATGACGGCAGCAGCAAAAAGAGAAATTGGTTTTGGTGCCACTACAATAAGGGTCACAACATCTCACCGTAGTATATATAGACACATGGAGAGATTGTGCTGAGCAGAGATAAACACATGTTTAACCCAGCAGGTGATTAGATTTACTCACAGTGAGAGCATACCAATGATATAATGTCTGTCTGTATGTACTATAGATGTGTCCGCACATAGCAACGGGCTGTTATACATAGCAACGGTCTGTTATACATAGCAACGGTCTGTTATACATAGCAACAGGCTGTTATACGTAGCAACGGTCTGTTATACGTAGCAACGGTCTGTTATACATAGCAACGGTCTGTTATACGTAGCAACGGTCTGTTATACATAACAACGGTCTGTTATACGTAGCAACGGGCTGTTATACGTAGCAACGGTCTGTTATACATAGCAACGGTCTGTTATACATAGCAACAGGCTGTTATACGTAGCAACGGTCTGTTATACGTAGCAACGGTCTGTTATACGTAGCAACGGTCTGTTATACATAACAACGGTCTGTTATACGTAGCAACGGTCTGTTAAACACAGCAACGGTCTGTTATACGTAGCAACGGTCTGTTATACATAACAACGGTCTGTTATACGTAGCAATGGTCTGTTATACGTAGCAACGGTCTGTTATACATAGCAACGGGCTGTTATACGTAGCAACGGTCTGTTATACATAGCAACGGTCTGTTATACATAGCAACAGGCTGTTATACATAGCAACGGGCTGTTATACAGAAATTACAGACCGCAGAACGTGGTCGTGATCGACCAGTCAGAATGGAGTATTCAACCCAGCCGTGTAATAATAAATAATAACATATTATTTACATTTTACATATTAGTGTTTTTCCTGTGAGCTCTGCATACAGGGCTAACAGTGTGCAACCAGAGCTAACGTTTGGATAGAAATGAAGTCCGCTAACGCCAACAAACAACTAGCCGCCACCACGACTCAGACTCCAACTCAAACTCAACAGAAGCACAAAGAAAACAAAGTTATATCTGGTGAAGCCCGACTGGCAAAACAAGAATGTGACCGACGTCGGAGGAAAAATAGTGTTACTAATATGGAGAAAAGTATTGATAATTCATCTTCTGATCATGGTAGTGACTTTAAACTGTTTCAGAATCTCCACAACAAAACTCCGATGTGATTCAGCTCCATGACTCGAACTAATATCTCAAACCAGCGTCCTCTAGAACAGTGATCAACGCCAGAGAGATAAATAAAGAGCGAGCGGTGACGTGAATCCGTTTCCGATGACGCGTTCCTCTGTTTGTCATTCGCCCATCAGAACTGTACAATCTGTACAGCTCAAACAGCAATTTCCCCTTCATCATCATCATCATCATCATCGTCATCATCTCATTATTATTACTCTGTCACACACACACACGTCACGAGGAGCGTTCTGTTTGCTCTGCTGAGGTTCATGTGTCAGATTACAGCGAGCTGATCTGTTACAGGACGTCACAGAGCCGTGAAAGTGCCCACCTCTTTGCGCAGGTCCTGATTTGATACGATAATCACATTGGGTGGATCTCCGACAGCTGTGGCGGCCCCTCCGATGTTGGTGAAGATTACTTCTGCAATCAGGACATGTCTGGGGTCTAGATTAAGCACCTCACACAACCTGCGAAATCAGATAAGAGACAGAAAAGCCTTTTAGCCCCGATTAGATTGTGACGAGTGGGAGACATAAATACAGGAATATAAAAAAGGATATTGGAAGATAAAAAGAAAGCACTGGTCCTTTAACATCCAGCCGGCCGGCCGGCCTGGTGGCGGAGCAGAGCGCCGTTTAGCCTGATCTGTTATTTCTATCGTTTCAGTCCAGTCAAATATCGTCTCTATTTTGACCTTCAGGCAGCAAAAGCAATTTTGAGAACGTAATAACGGTTCAGACTGAAAATAGAGACATGAACAATGAGGGAGGACGGAGGAGGACGGAGGTGGGCGGCTCACACACAGCTGTTGATGTGTAAGACTCTACAGTAAATGGTGTCTTCTGTGTAGTAGATCTGGTTTCAGCAGTGCAATGTGTGTTTCCGGAGATGTTTTAGAGAGGAAGTTGAGATCTATCAACGGATCTATTTAAATAATGAACCCTACTATACTATGGAACTGTATATAACTGGCTTCGTCCAAAGCTAACGACACACTACGCCAGAATCAAGCTGACTTTAGGCCCAATTCCTGCCTCCTGACAATCCTCAGCAAAGCCCCGATTCCTCAAGTTCAGCATTTTGGCATCTGGGTTTTTTATTTTTGGCCGTCACCATCTTGGTTTTTGAAGAACGATATAGATAGAGAACCGAGCTGAATGAGGAAGGAAGGATGACCACTGCCGTCATGGCGGCCGCGGCTAATGCATGAGCTAATGCTAAATGCGATATAAAGTCGTAGTAAGATGGAGCTCAGAAATGGAGGAAGTGTTTATTTAACGTGTCTCCGTGACTTCATCCATGATTTGATCCTTTTTTCTCTGTGAATTTTCAGAACAAAGTGCAACGTCGCTAACAGAGCGCTGCAGGAACGAGTCCTAAACCCAGAAACCAGTTCGTACTTTAGCACTTCCTGTTCCGTCGTCTGGAAGTCAACGGGTCTTTAGTTAGATGTCTGAATCTGATATAAAATACGTCAGTAAGTCCCCCGCTTGTTGGTTGAGCATGCTACACCGATGTGGGCCGAATGAACCGATTGGAGGTATTGATTATGGATGGATGGGAGGCTGAAATGGCTACCTGATGGTGACGGGGGTGAAAAGCATCATGGTGGTCACGTTGTCCAGAAAAGCAGAGAGGATGGCGGCGATGAGACAGAGGATGATGATCATCGGCCACACTCTTCCTCTGGATAACTGGTAAGCCTACACACACAGAGACGATGAGTCAATGTTAGTTAACACACTTCTGACATCACTTCCTGTCAAAGCATCAATAAACATCATCAAAGAGCGGTTGAATGCTGACGTGTCCGTTCTGAGTAGCAGCACTAGAAGGGGTAGTGAGCTGTATGATATAGAATTACAGTCTTTAATGCTAATACAGCGTCTTAACCCCGTGGGGGGGGTGTAATAGTAGGACGTGTCAGAGCCGCTAAGCTGTTCTCAGAGAAGCTGTTTTCATTCGGAGGGCCTGCCCTTGTCCGACTCACACTTAACATTCATGAGCCGGCCTGACGCCTCTGTTGTCTCCAGGTCTGAGTGCTACTGTACCTGAAGGACGAAAACAGCGTCCACGGAGGATGTTCAGGATTAAAACTGAGCTGCTTCCTGATGGGAACAAATCTTGACCTTGTATTAAAGGGGATGGAGAAATGTACCTTCTACTGAGGAGCAACAGACTCATTAGAGAACGTCTATCCTTCATTATCTATAGGAGACCATGGAGATCTACGCTAACAAATGGATAACGTATATATGTATACATACACGTGTGTGTGTATATATATATACACGTGTGTATAGCTTTGACAATTATAATTTTATTTTATTGTCCCTGGTGCTTATCTATACCTGCTATGTTTGTGTTTTAGTCTTTATTTGCTTATTTATTTATGCATTTTTTAATATATTTTAATATATTAATTTTTTAATCAAATTTTATTTCAACTAATTGTGTATATATATATATTTAAATATATATATATACAGCATAAATGTATTATTATTATTGCTATTATTATTATTATTATATTTATCATTTATTTTATTTATTATATTTTTATTTATATATATATTTGTATGTGTATATTGTATGCAGCATTACTACTGTTGTTTATTTTAGTGTATCTTTTCATTTTTAACATTAATGTAGCTTTAACAATTTTCATTTTTTGTCCCTGGTGCTTATCTATACCTGCTATGTTTGTGTTTTAGTCTTTATTTGCTCATTTATTTATGCATTTATTTATGCATTTTTTAACAAATTTTATTTAGCCTAATCATATTTATTTATATATCTATTTATATTTTTGTTAATATTCATCCGTAAAACACATTGGACTGCCTCTTTTGATGTCTGTGAAGGAAACAATAAAAATCATAATTGGAAATAAATAAACTATTTAAAGGTGATGTCTATCAATGTCATACCGAGAGCAGCTGACCCAGTTTTCTGAACTTTCCCACAAAGCGAATGTCACTCTTGTCAGCGTGTTACTGTACGTCTGAGTCAGGATGTAAAGAAAGGCATCTTACATTACAAAGGTTGTTTTGCTCGTGTCAGATAAGTCAACGTAAAAACTGCAGGCTTGTCACATATCAGTGCTAATTTCAGAAATAGCTCAAAGCCAACGAGGCGACTGCAGCTATTTCCAAAGACTCGTCACTCAGGATCCCGAAGGCAAACACGCAGACGTCAGATTATAAGAAGGATATGTAACTGCTACGATACTGTACACCTTCATGTTCAAAACGCTCGACTGATGCCAAACTCACCTTCACAGCGCAGTAATCAAAGAAGCCAGTCTCGGAAAATATGGCCACCAGTACCATCTGGAAGAAACACAACGTTTCACGGTATGTAACAAGATTATATGTCAAACTGATATTTCAAAAAACAGTCGCCACAGACAACAACATGGTGCTCACGTAAGAGATGGTGGTCGGTCAGAGGTCCTGTTCAGACCTCGTATTAACATGCGTCCTCAGTGATCCGATCACTAGGGGACAGCTCTAAGTACAGGTGTGAACGCACTCAAGACGCGTTGAGATCCGATCTTTCAGACCACATTCAGAGGTCGTCTGGGCCACATGTGACCACATCCTTTTAGCAGTGTGTAGCCAATGCATCCTGGCCACATGAAGGACCGCCTACTCATCTGACATCCTGCTGGGATCCGCGGGGTCACCGCGCTCCTCAGGTGAACAGACAGTCCAGCGCTCGCAGCATGGAAACGGACTTTCAGACTATAGGCACGCAAAGTGCATTATTATCATGCGCATCGCTGACATCCGCCCGCCCGCTCTCTCTCCTCCCCGGCTCTCCAAAGCCCTGTACTCCGCTGTTGTCTGGCAAAAGTGCAGTGCCGATAACCTTATATTTTGATGTTATAAAAATGTTAATAAAATGTACCCGAATCCACGATATTACTACGCACATTCCTGTAATATTACGTCACAACGGCTGCTGTATTAGCCGTGTGTTAACTACGTGTTTATTTGGTATAGAAGGTGAGGAAGTGAGATCGGATCACAAGTGGCCACTGGAGACGCGTTCCAACGCCAGGTGTGAACAGACGTACTTAAAGCTGTGCACTTGTGATCGGATCACTGAGGACGTTTCTTAATACCAGGAAGATATTTAAAATGTGCTAAACTTTCAGAGGTCGGGGGCACAAACCTCAGTCAGATAAAGAGTCAGTGAGTCAGGCAGACTCTCTGCTACTCGGGGATGGAGAGGGGGATGTATTTTGGTTATTTTACTAACAAGGGGAATGGCATCCCCCCTCATATCTCCTCATATCTCCTCATATCTCCTTCTGACCATATGACAGAGAAATGACCAAGAACACCGTCCAAAAACATGTTTCTAAAGGAGACTATAAGCTTGGTGAAGACTCCAAACTGATATAAACCTGAATTAATATCATATAACATAGTTGCTTTGTATGAGGTGTATTATAGCACATTTAAACACCGTATCTTTGAGACGTATTGACGGTAAGGTTTGGAATATTTCCAGAAACTCCTCTCTGCTGTATTTTCACAGAATGAGATGAAAATGTCCGCGGCAGCTGTTGACGGTGGAAGTTGTCCAACCATCTGTGGTCGTGCATCAACGTGACATTTAGATATCACTGATCTGGCAGAATGATCTTTTATGTAAATAATGAGTTATAGATGTGATCTGCTGTAAAGTAATAAAGAGTCTGAAAAGAACGGTTTAGATCTAATCCTGCCTGTTTTCAACCTTCACAAAAAAAGCTCCAGCAGACTGATAGAAAACGCATAAAGTGAAGATAAGATGTCAGATAGTGAAGTGAAAGTCTAACCATGCCGAAGAGAAGAGCCAGCGTCTCGTAGTCGATCCACTCGACCACAGTAACCAGACTGGGCCGCTGTGGGACGGACAGAGAAGGGAGTTAGATTTCACAGGATTATCAGCCACAGAAACTTCTTCTTCTTCTTCTTCTTCTCAGTGCAGTACTAAACTTCCTGACAACTTTAACAAATGTATTTGTGACTGTAATTTGTCCCTGGCCCAGATCCTGCCTTTGGGTGCTATAGGTCTTTTTCCGCAGGTGGAAGGTATAAATCTAACGGTGTCCCACTGAGGCTCCACGGGCTCCCACAAACCGGAGCCCATAAGTAATGTTATTAATTACGCCGCTGCTTTTCCTGCATACGCTGGAACTTTGAAAAACGATTTTCCAAGTTTGTGATATTTAACTTTCCCATAATGTTGTTGCAATATAGATTATGAATTCTGTTAAAGTAACGTCTTCCAAGACAAAGAGAGCTCCTCTACAGATGTCCGTTAAAACTTGGCTGTGAATTTAATCTTTGGAAACAGAAACATTTGATGAGTTTGTGAACGCAGAGGAATGAGAAACACCCCAAACTATCAAGTCCGCTGTTTTCACAGTTAATTATTGCGTTACGTGGCGCCTATAGGACTAGCAATTCATCTAGGGTAGCTCTAATCTACAGCTTTTAAGCCAGCAACCTAATGCTGCATTCATACGGTGTCGAAAAAATTCACGTGGACGCCACCGCAAGTCGGAACAACAAGTCTGAATGTCCCCACAAATGTTGGAACATGACTTGCCGAGTTGACGTCATATTACTCAGAAACATGGTGGACGAAAGCAAATGTTGGGTTGACGGAAAGAAAGTGTTTATTGCTGTCTACGTAGACTGGCTTAGATTAGTTACATGAATGATTTAGTAGCATTAACCCTGATAGCACGTCAGGTAAAGACATATTTTAATGGTTTTAGGGAATGAATCTTCGTTGCCACACAAATACTGGAAACAGCAACGTATTGTTTAAACGCTGAGAGATCAAATACAACAGGTCTTCTTCGTGGTGTCCATGTGGTTTCCACTTTACAGCTTAAAGCTTAGAAACACACCGAAGTCGGAGGAACAACTTCCCAACTCTGGAAACGGGACCGTCCAAGGAGCACATCAACGCACTAGAACTTTCTCTCTAATTTCAAGCCGTCCTTATTGTTTCCTAAAATTGCTGGCAGATTCCGAACTAATTTTGTGACAGAAATATGGAGTTTGGATACGCTAAGTATTTCTTTTATTTATTTGAGAAGAGAGGAAGAGACTCACATCACCGATGACAGCCAGAGCTGCTAAAGCTGCCAGAGATCCCAGCATGGCCGCCAGAGTACGATGCACAATCTGGAAATACAAAAGATTCACCAGACACACTTCATTTAATGCCTCGGACTCCAAGAAGGCTACGACATTTAAATACATACAACGAATCTGTATCTGATGAAAAAACTGGGATCTGTGGCCTTAAACCCTCTGAGGCCCACAATAGACCCGCTTTAGTCTTGGATGGCGAGCACTGGTGTTCTACTGCTTATTGTCAATCTAGCTAGGAAAGCCATCCATCCTCTGAATGCTCTAGGTCTCTAGTCTGATCCATCCATCCTCTGAATGCTCTAGGTCTCTAGTCTGATCCATCCATCCTCTGAATGCTCTAGGTCGTGGTACAGCCTCTGAAAGACAGTAAAGTCAGTCGGGATCGATCTCAGGAGATTAAATGTAAGACTAGCTAATTTAAAAATATATATATTTAATTTGCGTTACGTAAGGCCGTTTTTCTGGCAGGTTTATTCTGGCATGTTAACTCTGTTGTCCGTTGTGAAAGAACAATGTTTGACGAGAACAGTCGTCGTCTTTAATGCATATTGGCCTTGCTGAACTACTCAAGTGTAAACTGGGTCTCGTCGCTGGAGATGGATAAGAACTCCGACAGCCTCTCAGAAACAAGTCTTTGTCTGAGTACATCTGTTCAGATAGGAGAACAAAGGCATCCTCGTTTCCTGTCTCGGCCCTTTGTCAAGAACGACGAAAGGAAAAAAAACGTGCTGTCATTCTTTACTTTGGACCTCGGTGAGAACATTTCACTGAAGTGCCCATTAAAAATAAGAAAATGGGTCTCCGGTTGCCGACACACTGTGAGCTCCTTTTGTTTGAACTTATCCTTCAGAAAATCACAATATGTGATCACTCACTGAATTCAGGTTTAATGGAGAAAAACAAAAATGAGAGACCTGACGGAGCTGAAGTCAGATGACATCTGGCTGATGTCTGAGTGGGCCTCACACTGTCACTGACGGCCTCGGTGAGCGGACCTGTCAGTAACTCTGCTGTCATCTCTCGCTCTTACATCACAGCGTTGACCCCGCCGGCACAGTTTAGTGAGTTCACACCCCGCCACGCTCAGAGAGATTAACCTGTCTAATTAACACCAGACAATGACTGGATATGAACGAACCTGTAGATCCAGGGAGCTCACATCTAAACCAGGATGTGTAATATGAGAACAACACATCACAAGCAATGATAACTCATATGTGGGGATTTAATACGACTGACTCATTGAGCATCAACTCGCTGATAATCAGACGTTACATAATAAATAACTTTTTCTCAGTGGGCAACCTTCAGGTCTGAAAAGCCAATGCCAGCTAACGGCCAGCAGGGGGCGACTCCTCAGGTTGCTAGAAGAAGTCTGATAGTATAGAAGTCTATGAGAAAATGACACTGACACTGAGCTCCACCCTCTCCTGTCACTTCTGGTTCCAAAAACCAAGACGGCGACGGCCAAAAACCAAGACGGCGACGGCCACAATGCCAAACTCGAGGCTGCAAAACCGCAGTCCACAAACCAACAGGCGTTACGGTGACTACGTCCACCTCTTATATACAGAGACCGCTATTTATTCCCGGTTATGGATGGATGGATGGATGGAAGGATGGATGGAAGGATGGATGGAAGGATGGAAGGATGGATGGATGGATGGATGGATGGAAGGATGGAAGGATGGATGGATGGAAGGATGGAAGGAAGGATGGATGGATGGATGGATGGTAAAATGGAGATGGAAAAAAAATATGTAATGAGTTACTGATGGCGCTGACCACGCGGCGGTATTCGACGAGTCAGGGGTGAGAATGCGTTGAAAAAATAACTAAAGCTGTCGACAAATGTAAAAAGTAGAATATTTCCCTCTGAGATGGAGTGAAGATGTGTTGGAGTAAAAGAATAAAGCTGCATAAGATGGATGTAATCAAGTAAAGTAAATGTACTTAGTTACAGTATATTATAATTTCTGAAACCAGAGCCTCTCTGCTGTGATACCTGTTGTACGTGTTTCACATTTCCAGCAGAGTCTTGAAAACAAACTCGTTCATCATCCACAGAAGAGCGCGAACATCACCACGGAACATTTACCTCAAAGATGATGAGCACGTAGACCCCCGTCAGGATGATTCCAGCGATGGCCACCTGCGTCTCCACGTTGACGTAGAGCGACTGGTGAGTCATGGATAACGGCACCACCTCGTTATCCTGCAGGAAGGCCTGAACCGAGATGACGATGGGGTCGCTGTGGAGGGACGGAAAGCACAGCATCTCTCACTGAACCTTATAAAGCCATACAATAGTGATGAATTCATCAGGGCCCGAGCATCGACAACGTCGGGCCAGCGAAGGCCTTATTAGGGCCCGAGCATCGACAACGTCGGGCCAGCGAAGGAATTCATCAGGGCCCGAGCATCGTCAACGCCGGGCCGGCGAAGGCCTTATTAGGGCCCGAGCATCGACAACATCGGGCCGGCGAAGGCCTTATTAGGGCCCGAGCATCGTCAACGTCGGGCCAGCGAAGGCCTTATTAGGGCCCGAGCATCGACAACATCGGGCCGGTGAAGGCCTTATTAGGGCCCGAGCATCGTCAACATCGGGCCGGTGAAGGCCTTATTAGGGCCCGAGCATCGTCAACGTCGGGCCAGCGAAGGCCTTATTAGGGCCCGAGCATCGACAACGTCGGGCCAGCGAAGGCCTTATTAGGGCCCGAGCATCGTCAACGTCGGGCCAGCGAAGGCCCTTTTGAAACTCTAGTGTTTCTTCTTTTTCTTTTTCATGCAAATGAATCGCCTTCATGACGACCTTAACATGCTCAAAAAGTTGTTAAACTTGGCACATTTATCAGACGCAGTAAAAATTATATATTTTAAGGGTCTCGGGCTCGTGTGTTGCAAAATGGCTCGCTAGCGCCCCCTAGAAAATTGGAAGAATTGAGCCCCTCGCTCCGGTTTCACTTACATGTATGAAATTTGGCAGACAGATGTAACATGTGGAGACGCACAAAAACGCCTCTGGGAGGTATGCCCAAAACTCAACAGGAAGTCAGCCATTTTGAATTTAATGTGCGATTTTTGCCCATTTTTAGCGTTTTATAGGCCGTGTACTTTAACAAACTCCTCCTACAGATTTAATCAGATCGACTTGAAATTTGGTCAGGACCATCTTCAGACCTTGAGGTTGTTGTAACTCAACTGTAGATAGTCCGTTCTGTCCGAAATTTCTCAGGTATGATGAGGGTCCAGCCCTGAGGACAGGTACATGCAAAAATACACTCATAGCCCCGCCCCAAGACATTAGCCCCGCCCCCTTTCATAACTCATGAACCGTTCGTCGTAGAGTCTTGTGGTTGGTGTCATTGTGCTCATCAGAGTTCCGGTTTCACCGTGCCTGGCCGCGTCGATCGGCGTCCTGCCAGTACCCCCGACGCGCGTGAAAGTGCGAGGGCCCGTTCATTGCTGCTCACAGCTTTAATTTTTTTTATGTTTTAAATTAATCTTGAAAGGAAAAGCTGAAATAAAATATAAATATGGGATGAAAAGGCTCTAAAGAGAAGTCAGACTATCCTCCCTCCAGCATCAATAAGAATGACCCCCTGTGTTAAATCAACGCAGCGTTGTGAGTACCTGCTGAGCATCTCAAAGGTTTTCGTCAACAGTATCTGGTCACTCCGTTCGCCGTGCAGAGGAATGGTCCAGTTATGAATCACCTGTTCAAAGACAGCACAAGATAAATGATCAACACTTCACAGATGATATAAAGCGTTATCACCTAGACGCCGTCCCTCACCTGCTGGCTCCTCCTCCTCCGTTGTCCCGCCTGCTCGGTCTGCTCCACCTGGATCAGGATGTACTCCTGGTTGGTGAGGTCCACCATCCCTCCTGTGAACGGCCCTCCCACCTGGAGCTTCAGCAGAGCGTTGTCTCGGAAATCCGTCAGGTTCATCGCTGC
>CAKAOH010023969.1:0-11955 GCA_916701665.1 Sebastiscus tertius
CTCTCTCACCTATCTCTCTCTCTCTCTCTCTCTCTCTCTCACCTATCTCTCTCTCTCTCTCTCTATCTCTCTAATCTTCCAGACTGTCACTCCTAGCTCTCCATCAGACGCTTCAGTCAGTGGAAGTCTTTCCCTTCACAGAAGCGTCATCCAGATGAGCTGTTGCAGTTCACTGCATTCAAACGTGCGTGTGCTGAAACGTCTTCCGAGCTTGAACCTGTTTTATTCGTCATTTAATGTTCAGCTTGTAAATGAAGTAAATATACTGTCACTGCCTCCAAACTCCATCCAGACCTTCGCTCCCTCCAGGCTTTAACCCTTTCCTGTCTCAAACCTCCTCTCCCATCCAAACTTCCAACTTCATCCAAATGTTGGTTTTCACCAGCGAGCTGTGCGGCCAGTCTCTGGCTGTGACTGCCATTCATCCCAGTGTGAAACACAGCAGTAATAGACCTGCAGCCGTAGGCTACGGCATCTATTGCTCCTCGCTTTACACTCTCTCCCAAAGGTTTAACACAGTGACACGTGTTTGAAATGTCCTCTATTGACTGACAACAGCTCCGGCATCAACCGACGCTCTCCGGGGATCGGCTGGGTTCGGATGTTGACTGTTTAGCAGCGTGAAGCAACCCTCCTTATTGGCTTCCTGGTGAAAACAAAAAAATGCTCAATTAAACTGAGGAAGAGGAGCTGCGGGAGAGAGAGGAGAGACAACATAAGATAGACAGATGGAGAGAAATAATAATTGAAATGAACAAGACCAGGTGAGGAAGGTGGAAAGTGAGGCAGAGGGAAATAATGAGAGGAAGATAATCCCAGGTAGAGTCGGAGAGGACGGTGAAATGAAGAAAGGTGGAGTGAAGGAGGAAGGTAAAGCGAGCCAGTTAAGTACTCACAGTTTGCATCAGGGAGCTGCAGGCCTGAATGACAAAGTCCCCATTAAACCAAGATGGAGTCTCCTGCCTGCAGCAAGGCGCAGCCAGCGCTGAACTCGCTCAGGTGGATCCATTACAGAGACGTAATTAGAGGGAGAACACGGTGATTTCCACGGCCGGGTCACTGCTGCGGTTTACAGGAGAGATGCTGGAAAGCTTCACAGGAGGCCGCCTGCTTTCTGGCCGGGGCTAACCTTCTTAACGTCTGGACTGCTGCTCCTTTATCCACAGTGTTGGTTATGTTTGCTGTCTGTTTGCAGATTGTCGTGATGTTTAGTGTCAGCAGTTCACCACCGGACCGAAGGTCCAGTCAGCATTTAAATTGGTAGAATCTTTTGCCAAAAGCAGTATTTCATTCGAACTGCCTGAATCACTGGAGAAACTGAATCTGCACTAGTTCGACTTTAGTGAACTTTGACATGCAAACTGCAACAGCACATCGACCACTAGCCAACCATCTGGACCACGCTGACCTTTGAGGGAACAGAGAGCCAAAGAGTTAAACCGGCTATGATGCTGCACGTTTATTTAACCCGGCGTTGCTGGAGTATAAACTGCTCAATAAGGCTCTCGGAGCTAGCTTTGTGAGCTGCTGTAGAGCTTGTTCCCAGCTGACTAGCGTGTTAGCAGATAGCTACACCAACTGTTTGGATCTTTGTTGTTTCTGGTTTGACTGAGACACAACACCAGACTAAAGCCCTCCACACATGAGCACATTGTTGCTCTAGTTGGCACAGATTGAGGCAAAAACAAATTCTGCACATGGTGAAAATATTTCCAACTAGACTGAAAACCAACTTCTCACTAACTTTTCAAAATAAACTTCCAACGTTGCTTTTTAGGTTACGCAACAAAAGTACTTGGTTAGGCGTTAAGTGCACAGGTTACATAACAAAACTAACTTTGATTTGGTTTCACATGAACAGCCATCTCCTGGGTGAAAGCCCTGTTTGTTTGACCCAACCAAGGCTCTTTATACTCCGTCAGTTGCTCTGAACGTCTGATAATGACGTGGATGGGTCTGCATTGGAGTTAGTTGAAAGGCTGGTGCGTCTCATAAAGACGCTAAAGGGTGTGTCGGTATCAGACGCCGAGGGGCACTGACCAACCGCCGGTATTATTTGAGAAGTTGGGAGTGAGAACGGGTTCATCCTGAAGCTTTGTGACTGCACCTCAGAACTGTAGAGAAACAACAGAACAAAGGGAAAACAAACACAAAGCTTTCATCCAGGAGACCGCTGTTCGAGTCCAGCGCGTCACGCTACAATCAGCTGTTCGTTTGTTTGGTGTTCACAACATTCAGTAGTAGTTTTAAGCCCAACCATGTCGTTTTTTCCTAAACCTAACTATAGTGGATTTGGTGCGTTGTTCCGTTATAATTTGAACACAAACCATGATCTTAACCCTAACCCTAACCTTAACTAAGTAGTTTTATTGCCTAAACCTAACCAATCATTTCACAATGTTAACCACATGGCATTGCCTCTCTGAAGCGTGATACGAAGCTGATATGTCCGCGGTCCACCACCAGTCCGAAGGTCCAGTAGGCATTTAAATTGTTCAGAAATATTTTTGGTTCAGAAACGTATCCGTGGTTTGAAAAAACATCCAATGCCAACATTCTTTTCTGGTGACTGATATTTATGCACTTCCTGTCCAAAGTAACACAAACATGCATACCAACGCCTGTTTAAGCTCATTTATATGATGTACGTAGATTGTTTGAATCATAGCCTACATGAATACAAACAATCATTTGTGATTTTCGGTTTTGTGAGTTTTATGTTGTTACCTGTTGATATTTGTCTTCTGATTTTTATGTTTGTAAAGAAAGCTATAAGATGTGTAAACTATTAATCACAGGGAATGAGATATGTAATAAAAACAGCTGTCAATTAACAACTATAATGAGTGTAAATATATATTTGGTAAAAGTACAATAACATCAGTACATCATAACAGAGACAGAGATTACATATAACATTAGAGGTATATGAAAGTATGAAAACAGCCAAAACATAAACAAAAAGCATGTTGAGACAAAGAAATAAATGAAAAATATAAACAATCTCATCCTGCAGGCCTTTTTATCTTCTGTTAGTGCTTTCATATACGTAAGAATCTCTCCATCTATCTGTCTCTGTCAGCCACTCTCATTTTCCTGCATCTCCTCCACCATCTTTCATTATTTCTCTCTCTCTCTCTCAGCCTCTCAGCCTTAATTGAAGCAGTAGCAGCGGGGCGAGTGAGGCGATACCTGATTAGGAGGTTAAACCGATGGTGCGGCCCGATGGCAGATCCATCAGCTAATAAAAACAGGGAGACGATCATCTGCACAGCGCTCTCTCGCCCTCGCTCTTTTATTTGATTTTCAATTCAAAGGTGTCTTATTGGCAGAAAAATCTAAAGCCTCTCATCAAAGCACAAAACATCTTATACATCTCTCAGTTCATTCATCCCATATCACATCTAATATCAAATCTATCAAGAGGCAACAGATAAGACTCAGCTATAATGAGGCTAAATCTTAGTGGCCCTCTTGAGGATGCAATTTCTATTATAGCTTACAACAAGGGTGTCGCTTTGTGTTGAAAAGTGGTGGGGATAACACTGTAACCAGCGGCCGCTAAACGAGCTGGAACGTCAACATTTGGGGCAACCTGGTATCGTCAATTTACGTCCACTAAAAGTTATTGTTTTTGCCACCGACAGACTCAGACTGTTATTAGAAGTGTCTGACAGCAGAAGAGAAATAAAGCTGCTAAAACCCGTCGGTATCACAGTACTTGGAGCTTTCCACCAGGCCTAACTGATAAAAACAAGTTATTGTATGGTTAAATGATCCAGGAGAGTCCAGTGTTTCTATGAGAAGCATTGGTGATAATAATTCAAATGAGAAACAGCAGGGAAGAATTCTTCTGGAACAAGCTGCTTTTTGAAAGAAATATGCATCCGCATATATTCAGAAGTTGTTGGGTGCAAGAACAAACTATCAAAGTTAGTTATCACAGTTTTCTTTCTCAATGGTGTCCACAATCATTGGGAATCACCCACTGGGGACCATGAATATCCACATTAAATATAATTACAATCAGAGCAGTAAACTATCTGGATACTTTGTCCACGTACTTTGTGTACGTCTGGATCTGTTTTTCTTACTTTGGGCATTTTCGTTGGGAAATCTTGTCCCTTTCTTCGGACAAACACAAACCTGCCATGACAACGCCCCCGTGCACAACGCCCTCGTGCACAACGCCCCCATGCACAACGTCCTCGTGCACAACACCCCCATGCACAACGTCCTCGTGCACAACGCCCCTGTGCACAACGTCCCCGTGCACAATGCCCCCGTGCACAACGCCCTCGTGCACAACGCCCCCGTGCACAACGTCCTCGTGCACAACACCCCCATGCACAACGTCCTCGTGCACAACGCCCCTGTGCACAACGTCCCCGTGCACAATGCCCCCGTGCACAACGTCCCCGTGCACAACGCCCTCGTGCACAACGCCAGCTCAATAAGTCCTGACCTCACCATTTGGGATGAACTGATTCGTCACCTGTGATCACCCAACATCATGGTTGGACCTCACTGATGCTCTTGTGTCTGAACGGGCAACACGTTCTCATTCCAACTCGTCACATACTGACGCCTTGCAGACCCTCTGGTGTCACTTTTCGGTCGCAGTAAACACGTTCTTAATGCGGTGAATTAAACTAAAACACTTGCTTATGATTAGGCAACAAAACCACTTAGTTAGATTTAGGAACAAACAACATGGTTGGGCTACATTTTTTGCAGTTAAACTGCGACTTGACATTATGAACACAGGACACGAACGATCAGCTGATTGCAAAGTGAAAGTGAAACGTAACGCACGGGACACGGCGAGCGGTCTCCTGGATGAAAGCGTTGCATTTGTTCATCCACCTCCCCGCCCGCCCGGTGTGTCTCTTTCACCATTTAAACTACGTCACCACACTCCCAGCACTCTTCCTCTGAGTGTTTACTGTTGCTGTGGATGGGTTTACATCGTAGTTAATGGAAAACCATGTGCGTCTCTAAAGAGTGACTTGTGCGGCGGGATTGAACGCCGATGGCCAAGGCAAAACGTCGGCATTTGACACTGTGGGAATGATAATCCCTGCAGCAGGTTAAAGATGTGGTGGAGAGACAGGAACCAGCCGAGTGGAAGCTGTTATAGCAGCACATTAATACCCACAGTTTTAGGAAGACATGTTCAACTACCACATATGGATATTAAGTTTGCGTGTCAACATTCATTTGGCTATATAAGCGCTCCGCTACTCATTTTGGGACCAAATTACAGGACCAACTGTTCTCTCCATCTTTTGGCGTCCTCAACTGGGCATTTCATTGTCCAAATTAAATTCTGGTGTCTGGTCACTGGTGGGAAATCTCCTCCTCCTCACAGGAAGTGACTGATCCAAACTGAAGAGTCAAATCCAAATATATATTTTCCTGAAACAGCCGCATAGTCCAACTGTTTCCTCTTACTGCCGTATGGGACCAACAAATAAGTTTGTAAAACAAATGAGAGAATCTGGTCACCTGAAGGGTCTGCAGCTGTAATACGGTGCTGCAGTCTTTTCTCTTATGATATAATATAATATGCTTTCTTTGTATTTGGGGCATGGCTTGCAAAATAAGTGCTTACTATTTCAACTTTGGGAGTTTGGGGGTTTCTTTTCTTTCATCAGTTACTACAGAGCTTCTCTTTCTCTCCCTCTGGTTACAGTGTTGTATTAATGGGGTTACAATGAAAAACTTTGAATTGTTTCTAAAGTGAAACTTTATATGAAACGTAGAGAACACACGACAATTTGAAAATTGCAAACTAAAGTCTTATTTGTTCCAGGCCCTGACCTCTGACCTCTGACCTCTGGTTGGTGTCGGAGTAGATAGGTCAGGCAAGGACCAGGTGCTGGAGGCTGACACAGCTGGAACAACTGGACTCGGGGCTGAAGCGACTCAGTCTCACGGAGGTAATAGTCACAATATTTCATCTATTTGATTTGTGTACGTAGACACCAATTTCCTTTTTATTCACGACTTTCAACAACGTATTTTTCGTGCGTTTTCCTACAAATGTCCAGCAACACGTGTTGTCAGTTTTCACTCCCTTCTTTTCAAAATAAAACGACTTACTTTAGGATTAGATCGACTTGGTTAGGCAACAAACTACTTAGTTAGGTTTAGGATTAGATCGACTTGGTTAGGCAACAAACTACTTAGTTAGGTTTAGGATTAGATCGACTTGGTTAGGCAACAAACTACTTAGTTAGGTTTAGGATTAGATCGACTTGGTTAAGCTTACGCAACAAACTACTTAGTTAGGTTTAGGATTAGATCGACTTGGTTAAGTTTACGCAACAAACTACTTAGTTAGGTTTAGGATTAGATCGACTTGGTTAGGCTTACGCAACAAACTACTTAGTTAGGTTTAGGAAAACATCGCGGTTTAGGTTTGAATATCGCCGGAAGTTGCGTAACTTAAGTACGGAAGTTACATGACAAATAAATCAACGTTGACTTCTGGTTTCACACGGGAGACGAATGCCGGTCTCCTGGAGAAGGTCCTGTGTTTTCACCCCGACCTCCTCCCTACGTGGCGTTCACTGCTCTTTATACTTCCTGGTTCATGGTTACGTGGATGACATACACATTTATTTGGTGGGATATATACAGAGCATTACTTTTCGTAGGTATAGCTACAAACGATGTGTGAAATCAGCCTGCTTAAATCGATGTATTTCTTCAATCAACATGACAAACGTTGACAGTTGCTACTCCAGAAGGTGATGGATGGTCAACGGGACGTCTGACTGAGAAATGAAATAAAAATGAAATGACAGTCCAGTCTGATGATCTGGCTGGGTAAAGTAGCCCAAAATGAGAAAAAGAATAAGCACAAACTTCATGTTAAATACCGTTAAAACATGTTGTAGAAAAAGAACAGGTCAGTGTTGTTCCAATAAGCAGAGAGGGATGAAGAGGGACAGAGAAAGGAAAGAGGACTGAGCAGAGGATCAGAGAGAGAAGTGAACCTGGAAGATAAACCTCCATCAGCAGCAGCAGCTTAGACTCTAATAAATGTTTGGTGTGGAGTAAATTGCTTGCTGGCCGCTGGTGTTTGACCACAGTCTGCTCTGTCACTGAGCTTTACAGCCTCTGAACTCACATCTGAAAAACACCCATCTGGGCCTCTCACACTCGCTCTGCAGAGCTGAGGCCTGGAGAGCAAATAAACATTTATCTGCTCTGTGGACGCAGAATATAGGAGGAAAAACATGTTAATTCTACGAGCCAGTCATCGTGTTGTGGCCAGGATTTCTTCATCCTGTTGCTCTCCTCGCCCTTTTGACTTCTCTTACATTTTATTCTACTCATTTCTGTGACTCCAGACTCTCAAACAGACACAAAGAGCTGCTGGTTTACCTCCAGCTTCGCTTCTCTGTGTACAACCACCAAAAAGACCACAACAGAGTCCTGAAGCCGACACAAAGCCGGCTTTCTGTGTGGAGTGAAAGGAGTGTTTCAAACAGAGGTAAGTCGGATTGGTTCTTCCTCTGAGGCTGAATGTGTGTTTATCAGTGAAATCACCTGGTGGAGGACTTGGCAGCAGTAAAAACCTGCAGATTTCTGGCTCCATATGGCACATAAAGGAACAATTCAGTTTACGTGGACCGCACCTAAAAAATGGGAGAAAGGGAATTATAGCAACTCTTGCAGGAAAAACAAATGTTTTCACCTTGTTGTTCAATATTTAGCAACATTATTAGCTGTTTTTGTTGAGATTTAGATTCAATTATTGACACACTCAAGTCTCAATTAGCCTAGCTTCACATCAAGACGGAAAGCTGGGAGAAACAGCTAGTTTGGCTCTTTCACACCTGGCAACACCTCTAAAGCTCATTAACGAACCTGTGGTATCTCAAACGTTTCATCCACATACACGCAGACTTGTAAAAGAGGCTTTTAGAGATAACTTTCTAGTGTAACTGTGCCTTAATGCTAAGATAATATCCTCCCAGCTCTGGCTGCAAATTCAGCGTACAGTTTTAAAAAGATAAAGCAAAACGAATAATAAGCATTACTTTAAATGTTGGACATGCTTTTAACTCACTATCCCAGTCTCAAGGGAACGCGTATAAATAGCACGACATTACACGGATATTCCATGCGTCATGAAGACGCCGTTTTTTGTGTTTCATTTGTACGCCATGCAACAAAACTACGGTAACGTCCACAGTTCGTTCAGGCAACAACACCACTTAGTTAGGTTTAGGAAAACATTATGGTTGGGCTGAAAATAAGTATGCAAGTAAAATATGTACAGAAAAACACGAGACAAATGTCACTAACTTGCAAAATAAAACACCGACTCCTGGTTAAAAGTCCTGTTTGTAATAATAATAATAATATTTAACTTAAAGGAAATGTAAGGGTTAAAATGCTCACCCAGATAAATCTGATGTATTTGAATGAAAAACAGAACGAGTGGTTCAGAAGACGTATGGATGGAAGGAAGCCCTCCAGCTGAATGTTACGAGCTGATCTCTCTGCAGCTGTTCTGACGCTTTCTGACAAACAGCGGAGCTAACAGCAGATCTGTGGAGCGTAGCAGCCATTAGCATCGACGGCGTTCCAGGCAGCGAGCCGTTTACATCTGTCGCTGCAGTTGGACATCCTCCTCAGCTCTGTGTGTGTGTGTGTGTGTGTGTGTGTGTGTGTGTGTGTGTGTGTGCGGGTTTGGCTGTTTGTTTGCTTGTTTGTCTGTTCTGTCTCCCAGCCACCTGTCACACGCCGTGATTTTACCTGGCGGTGAATGTCGGCACGAGTCCCTGCCTCGTCCTGTTTCGAGCTGGGGAAGGTCACCTACTTTGTTGGTTGCTACCAAACTAGTAAGTTTCCCAGAAAAAGTGCTAAAGTCACTTTTTATAGCTTTTTCAAACAGTTTTTTTTTCCAAACTGTGAAATATTAGAAAGTTTGAGGGAGAGCCTCAATGCTCCCAAACACAGGAATACACATTGGAAACAAAGCAGTTCCTTGTTTGGGTAAAGACTTTGATTGTGACAGAAATGTGTCCTTCACACAGACCGTCAAACACAAAGCTGCTCAGATTGCTTCTCTTTACTTATTCTTTCATGACTTTGTTCCTCATTTCCTGAAATGTTTGCCAAGTTTTGACTGTAGAAAAAAGCTTTTGGTACCAAAACAAGTATCTGAAAATTTAAAACAATAACATACATCCGACATTTCCTGGAATATACCAAACCGTTGGATTGGTTACGGTCATCAGTTCACCGTCTTTTCTTACCAACCAGTTCTCGCTCCCAACTCGTCAAATAGGACACTTGGTCGGTGCTCCTCGCCACCTGATACCAACACACTGAGGTTAGGGTGAGGGCACCGACGTTTAGCATCTGTATGAGACTTTCAGCTAACTGCCATGTAAACCCACCTCCATCATTATTAGACGTTCACAGCAACTGACATAGTATAAAGAGCGAGAAAGTCTGCATGAGGCCAACCCGTTCTCACTCCCAACCCGTCAAATACCGCCGAACCAGGCTTTCAACTAACTCCAATGTAAACCCACATGCGGCGCTATTCAACAGTCGGATAAAGGGGCGTAGTATTAATAGCGTGAGAGTCCGTTCAGGATGGTTGAGAGGAGAGGTGGAGGGGTCAAACAAACACAGGACTTTCAACCAGAAGACTGCATTTGTGTCCCGTGTGAAACCAAGTCAAAGTTGACTTATTCGTTCACATCCGTTACGTGACTCGTTAGTCATTCGTTAGTCACTTGAGTCGTTAATCAGTGAAGTTAACGCCAACCACGATCTTTTCTTAACCCTAAGTGGTTTTGTTGCCTAAACTTAACTTCCCGTAAAGACAGAAGTTTATTTTGAAAAGACAATGCATGTAACGAGCATAGATTGACACGCCATCCCTGACGCGATCATCTGAATCAACTTCCACATCACTGATTCTTTCAGTAATTCATATTCAGTTGTTCTGGTGTCACTGAAGAGACTGTCGACCAATCAGAGCTTGAAAGGCTGGATTAAAATTGGCAACGTCATCTGCGTTGGGCTACACACTCCTGCCATTAGTTTCACACTATTCCACCGACCAACAGGTGGCGGTAACACGTGAGATATGCAGCAATGCACCAACAAAGACAGAGAAGAAGAAGACGGTGAGCTAGTAAACAATAAAGGATTTGAAATACTTCACTTAAATACGGCTTTGTAGATGTTTTAACAGGAAGGAAATGCTTTCAACACATTGTTAGAGCTGAAGGATTCACACCATCGTGTTGGTGAGTAAAAACTAAATGAAGTCACAACTTTAATAGAAAGTTAAATTTAACTTTGACAGTAATGTTGCTAAAAGGAATGTTTATTAGTCCTCCATTGAAAATAGTCCCCAGCAAATGCACATTTTACTCCCGTTTGAGCAGCGTCTTCTTAAAACTACAGGGCCTTTTAAAACTCTGTTTGTAAAGATGGAGCCACTCGGCTTGGTGCTGAACGCCACAGACAGGATGGGGGGGGGTTAGAAGTGTTGAGAGATAACACATTGTTGGTTTTGGTCTTTTTTTACGATTACCGTTGACAAAAAAGAAGCTTCCTGTGTGTCGAACCTGAATCAGACGGAGCCAAACACTTGAAAAGTCCTTCAAACACAGACAACAAATGCTGCAGCCTTTTTATCGCCTGGATCTGGAGGCCCCCGTCATCCTGGATTCTTTCATCCAATACAAAATGATTTCCATTTCACAAAGCTGGTCAGCATTGAGCAGCATTAAAATGTTTCTCTCTTTACTCACCAATCATTCAAGACCACTCCGGTTTGTCCCGTGCTCATGTTGTTGCCATGGTGACGCCGTAAACAGTCCTCGTCCCGCCTGCAGTCCTCAGCAGGGAGCTGACAGTAACATCTGAGAAGATCTTGTTATTAAAGAACATATCATTTATTTGAGCAGTTTGGTGCAGAGCTGCAGTTGGTGTTTTAATAATGACGGCTCCGCAGCTGCTGTGTTAAATGAACAGAAACACGACGCCCCGTTCTGTCTTTCTAATGTCTTCTTTGTGTTCTGATGATTTTTAGTGTGACTGATTATTGATCAGATATCTATAAAGGAGGCTTGTTACCTGTGAAAGCCTTCAGTGTGAGGAAGAGCTGAGGATAAAATACTTGACCTGACTCATCTTGATTTGAGTCTCAGGTTTTCATCCGCGGGCTGCTGCTGCCCTCCAGTGTCTCCTGCAGCTGCAGCAGCACGCTGAGCAGCGTCTCTCTGCTGCTCTGGTGGACGGTTGTGTCCATTGATTCATGCAACCAACGACCCCACGCAGCCGGTCTGAATCAGGGAATGAATCTATTGCTGTTTGCCTTTAAACACAAAATGCTGAGCTAAAATACGCAGTGCAAGACACACAGACTGTGTGGGCGTCTCCTGTTTCTGTGCAAATGGCAGTCGTGTGTGCAGCAGTGCAGCGTGGTGGTGGTGGTATTTGTAGAAGAAATGTCTTAATGTCTTAATGTTTTCATGAGATTTAGTTTTTGTTTGACAGCATTATTTGATGACAATTTTTAAGATGCAACAAATGTAAATAAAAAAATATAATGCAATAATAAAAATATGCAATGCTGTGGTGCCTTGATATACTACTAATACATGCATTGTTCAATACCTCGTTTCACACGTTGATTTCATTTTGTTGGATTTATCAGATTTTGAGCCCGAAATTAGGAGGAAGTCTGTGTTGAGTTTTTCATGTTGAAACTGTTAGACTGTTGTCAGGCTGTAAAATATCATTATTATTGTTTTTCTAAGTATTATTATTATTATTTTTCTGCTGCGAGATCGCGTTTTTGAGGCCTTTCCCATCCCCAAAAACTCACCAAAATTGGAACGTGCGTCGGGAGTGGCGAAAATTGCAATGTTCTGTAGTGTTTCGGAACGGGCGTCGCAAGCTGGCTCC